>CDFI01105041.1:0-11436 GCA_000826405.1 Acanthamoeba divionensis | reverse complement strand
TTTTTTTTTAGGATAATCAGTGAACAAAGAAATCTTAGAATGCTGATGAATAATTTGAATTGTGTGTTGCATATGATGGTGAGTATTACATCCTTGTGGACGACCAGCCATCAATGTTCCTTTCTTTTGTGGTTTAGGTGCAATGTGATGATCTTGTGTGGGGTGGGTGTTCCCTTAGCTTTAACTTTTGGGGTTGATGTTTTAACAATTTATACGCAGTTCTTAGAAATTCAAATGTGTGACATTCGCGACCAAGCCTGTTGAATGGAAATTAATAGTGACCGTTCGTTCTCAGAACAAACTATAGCACATCGGGCATCCAGTAGGCCCTTGTTGCCAATAGGAAGTGAACTTGGGACACCATAACACTCTACCCCGACCATTCTACCTGGCAACGAAAAATAAGCAGTGTGTAGTTACTGTGAGTCTTGATATTATTACCAGTTGTTGAGATGAGAATGGTGCTTTTTTCTGGTAATAAATCAAAGCTATTGGCTGACCCCTTGAAACATTTGGGGGCACCTTGCGTGACACCGAAGAATGGCCAAGCCATTTAAAAAAAACAAAACAAAACACAGATTTACACATTTTTTTGTGCTCAGTTTGTGCTTGCAAACACAAGAAATAAAAAACAACCGACTGACCGACACAACACAACACAACACAATCTCAAGTCTTGCCTCCCACGGTAAGCTTCACGACGACCTCTTTGTTCCTCATCCCTTGCGAGGGCGCAGCAATGAATCCCAGTACCTGCAGCTCGCCTATCGCTGATAGAAAGCGCCCCAGCAATCTTGATTGCATCACATTAGCACCACCACCACCACCATCTTCATCGTCATCAAAACTTGAAGAAGCAGATTTCTTGTTGTCGTCCTCTTCCTCTTCTTCTTTGATTCGTTTATTTTTTCCTCTTCCTCTGCCCTTTGCTCTGCCTCCTCCTTTGCCTGATGTTGTTGTTGTTGTTGTTGTTGTTTGTTTCTTCTGGTAGATTTCAGGATTGATCCTCTCACAGAAAGAATCAAACCAGTCCTTCAAATTGATCAACTTTCCACATTCCAAATAGATGTCATATCTAAAAAACCCAAAAGAAATGGATTTAGCAATTGACCCATTTTTAGCCTTTAACTGTTTCTCTCTCTGCTCTGCAAGAGAGGTCTACGTACGCTACACATGTGTCGGGACTCTTTTCAGTGGGTATCTCAGAGGACTCCTCACCATCGCCCCAGTACAAGTACCGATGTGGTCGACCTAAGGCTCTCTTGACTGCTGTCAATGGCGCTGCGTGGAAACACTAAAAGAAACGAAATTTCAGCAGTGGCACAGTTGCTTGCTTGATTAGAATTAGAATTGTTTGGAATAAGAATAAGAATAAGATGTGCAAAAAGACAAAAAGTGTGTGATAGGGAGGTGGTTGCAAACAAACGTACTTGTTCCATCGATGCACTTTTGTTATAATAGAACACCTCGTGTAGCGGAAACATGTGGTACGCTGGCAATTGGATGCTATATTATGGAAATAGAGAAAAGAAAGCGTGTTAACAATTGACAATTCATTCATTTCGTGTACTTAGAATGAGAGGAAGGAAGAAGACAGAGGAAAGTGTGGCTCGATCTCATTCTAACCTGAAGAAGGATATTATCCAACTTTGTACGTCGTGACGAACCTGGTTTTTAGAAGTCATAGTCAGTAAACTTTATGCATACATACAGTCATCATCAAAGATTTATTTTTGTCATAAATGATAAACTACCTGTTGTTCTAATGTGTCTTTCCATGATTCCATCCACGACTCCAGCCGTTTTGAAGAAGTGGCCTTGCGCAGCATCGTGCGCTGTAGATAAGGGGACTGTGGCGGGGTGGTGAGCGACCCCGTGCGTCGCAGTACTGGCGAACCTGTAACGAAAAGCAAGCGTTGCACTTACATTTAGACTAAACTCCATCTTGACATAGCGGCTGTTTGTTTGTTTTTACCTGTGGATGGTGATTGTGGCAGCGAGGATGAGCTTCCTATGATGTCCTCCTTTAGACTGCACATGGTTAGAACAATAGCTCGGATAACGAACAGGAGAAAGGGCAGAACCAACTCAGGCACGTACTCATTATCGGCTGCTGTTTGGCATTCAATGCGAGCGTTGAGGCGCTGTATTAAATCTTCCAGTCCCATGATTATATTCCTAATAGACAGGGGGGAAAAAAACATAGACAACATAGAAGGAGAATTAGCATTTGTTGTTGATCACAAATGCTAAACACTAACGAACCTATTTCTTTGTTCAGTTGGGATGTCATCTCCCTTATTGTTTAATTGGTTTGTCTGGACTCCAAATAGCTCTGGTTCGAGTGGCACAAGATCAGCAGCTGCTTCAATGATTTGCTTCCATTTATTCAGCAGAAGCACTATGTCTTGCAACCTTGCATACCTGCCACAATATGTAATCAATTTGGCAAGAACCTAAGATTGGATTTTCCAGTGGCACTAACTTACTTGAGCTGGTTCACAATGTTGGTGAATAAATGCGAATTCACAAATGCGCTACTTGTAGGTAGTGGTGGGTGATCCTGCACCAGATGAATAACCTTACCCTTTCCTCGCAACAGCAAGTTATGATAGTTTGTGGGCAGCATCTCTAAGAAGAGTTTACACTTCCAAGAGGTAGATCCAAAATTCTCCTTCAAAAAAGAACATAAAAATGTTACTAAAAGAGGAAGAGTGAGAGAGAGACGGAGCGCTAATACCTCATTGTTCTCTTTAGTGAGACCATTCGAGAAGAGCGCTACGAGCCAGTAACAGCACTCACACATTAGTCCCAAATTTCTTTGGTATCTGCGCAAGTTTTTAATCCATTGCTCTACTTTCGTGCGCAAATACTTATCATCGCTCATCAATAGATCCGCTTCTAAGGTCTCCTTGTCTTCAAAATCAATCGACCGATCATTTGTTACTTCATCATGTTCTTTAGTCTCAACTGCTTGGTCTGTTCTCGCTTCTGGTGTTGCAATGTCTTTCTGGTCATCATTTTCTGTCTTGTCTTTGTTCTCCTCATTCAATTTAGGCACCTTAACAATGACCCGTGTTTGCTTGTCTCTGCAAAGCTGCAGTTCTCTGCCGAAAATGGGTCAAAAAAATTATCATTTGTCTAGCCCAAAGATATTTTCAGTACATCAGATATCACATTACCTTTTAAAAGAGGGAAGTTTATGCCTAATATAATCAAGATGAACAGGGTCCAGTACTGTCGCCATCCATGCCGCACTCTTGTTATTTACACACAGAAAGCCCAATGGGTTGTTCCAAAAATGATCCATTACAGCGTACTGGGAGAAAATTAATAATATTATTAATGTATTCATCTTGCGTTCGCGAGCTTTGTTTTACCTTGATTTCGCGAGCAACAGCTTGGATTGACAAATTCCATCCAAAGAAATTGTCCCTTATAAAATCGATGGGCTTCTTCCCAAACTTTACTCCAGTTCCATCCCCTTCTATAATGATCTAAGACAATAACAACAGCAAGCAGTCAAATGACGATACACGCAAAAGCCAAGCAACAACTTAGGCTGTACCTGGTTGATGATCTCATCTAAGGAGAAATGAGAAGCATGAAGAGAGAATTTTTTCGTTCGTAGGCGCCCAGATATTGAGCGTGTGAGTAACCTGTGCAGCGCGTCGGCTGATGTGGCAAGGCCTAATACAAGGACGAATGGCAACGAGGACTCATACTGACTGTAAATACGAGAAATCACAAGAGAAGTAAGTCATAAATATTGCATCTAAGATATATCAAGGACCCTCACCTTAAAATTGAAATGAAATCTTGCAGAACTGGTGCATCAAATGATTCGAAATCTTTGATCATCACTACCAACGGGGGAGGCTGCATATCAGCCTCTGCATACATATCTTCTTCTTGTCCACCATTTATTTTACTTTCTTGTTCAGTGCTTCTTCGCTCTTTAGTAGGAGTTGATGGTGTAGTGACATCTGTGGATAACACTTCTCGGTTTTGCTGTTGGTTTCTTGTCCATCCCCGGTTGTCATACCAATACTTCAGCATACGCATTGTATACTGTAAATGATTGAGAATGTATGTAAGAAATACCCAAAATTGTGTCTATCATACGACGCCACCTTATGGTTGGGCTTCAAAGAGGAACTTACCTGCTTTGAAGTAAATCCAAGAGAGCTGTCACTGATAAACTGTGCAACAAGTGACTTGACAGCCTTTTTGAGGGATGACCCGCAGTCCTTTGATTCGAGAGAAGCCACTGGGAATTTATGTGTACTCAGGTTATGCGCCAACTGTGCAAATAACCGGTCATGATCCGGTACGTTCACTAATGTAATACAAAGAACAGTTAGTCGGCACGAATGAGGTGGTCGTGTAAGAAGAAGGTGGGGAGAGGGTTAGCTTACCTCCCACGAAAAGAAGAGCTGTTGGAATCTCAATACGTGAGGGTTGTGTAAACATTGAAAGCAATGCATCTATGTCACTCTTATCTATCTTTGCCCGAGAATTGTACTCCTCGCCACTCAAGGTTACAAAATCGCATATGCTAGTCAACAAACTTGAGTCCACTTCACTTAGGATACTCTGGTTTGAGCGAGGGTTAGCTTAGAGCTAAAATAATAAATCAGTCCCTCAAGAAGATAAGAAAATGCACGTGGCCAATACCTCAATCTTGGAATCTATCTGAGAAAGGCATTTTTCACACGCACGAGCGCGGTGCTTGGCAAATGTAGCAGGCTCATGCTCAAGCATACGATTAAATCCGTTGGCCTCTGTGACCTCGATTGGCTTTGTGATTTGCACTTTCCCTGCAAATATGTAGTTCACTCTGAGAACCATTGAATGATTTAAACTGGGGCCAGAGCTCTGTTTCGTTTTACGTACTGCTCTTCGCTATTCTTTTACTGGGCGTGGCAATGGGAGTCTCGTTGGGTTCTGCATAAGAGCGCAGTTTGCCATAATATTGGGACCCCTGCAGGTGAAGGAAGGAAATGGGTCTGTGCGGGGAAGGGGGATGGTCATGCCTAAAGGCTTTAGCACGCTTACCATGTTGAGACGACTCCATCCTTTGGGAAAGACGACTTTCATTCCTGGCATCTTGCCTTCTTCTTTGGCAGGCTGATGGTATGAGGGTGCTGCACGGGTTGGTGTAGCTAAGCCATGCAGGGAGCGTGGCTTGCCAGGTGTTGGGCGAGAAAGGAACTTAACAGACTCATATTTGAGTATGTCCATATGCCTTTTGGTTGATTTCTTTCTTGGCGTAGATGTAACTGGCGGCGGCGTTTGGAGGCCATGATCACTATTGAACAGCTCAGCTTCAGTTTTTTCCTCTGTTGCCTTTTGAGCAGGAGCAGCTTCTTCTACCACAGGTGGGCCAGAAGAAGGTTCAATAGGCAGAATTACCTCCTCTTCGACCCTCGAGATCTCTGAATTAGAGTTGCCCTGTTCTGTCTGTGGTTGTGGTGGCGTGTTGGTTGGGGCTGCAGCTGGTTGCTGGCCCTCCTCCTTCTGTTCGTCCGATTTGTTCAGTGACTGATTATTATCACCAACAATAACAATATCTTGTGCCTGAGGGATCTTGTTCTTCCTCTTTGCGATCCGCTTCTTTCGAGGGGTTTCCTCCATGTTATGTTCAAGGTGAGGGCTCCACCAACTCACCAATTACTTCAATAAAAAATAAAGATGTATCATTTGCTGTTTTGTGTGTGGGCCTTGGTGTTTTGGCGCCTTTTTTAATGTCGACAATAAATAATCAATGTAAAATTTTTTCAAAGAAATTGGAAGGGGGATATTTCCTGGATTTTTGATTTCCTCTTCTTCGATGCAAGAAAAGCAATTTTGCTTTCAGGGAAGGGATGCACAGAAATGTACCAAAATGCACATATACAAGAAAAAGACATATTGTTAATTGCAGTGTGGGTGTAGGGAATTTTTGCAGAAGCTCTCTTTGCATGTTCTGCATAAAACCCCAGCAGGACGCCTTCCACAACACGTTGCAACAAAAAAATTAGGATAATTATTGCTTTGCCCAATGGAGTTGGACCCCCAGAAGAAGAACAAACAAACCACAAAGAACACGAAAGGAAACAAGAAAAGGACACAAAAAGAGGATGCTGAAGAAAAGAAGGCCGCACTGAGGACTTCTGTCGATGTGTACAACCGTATCAAATGGGATCACACCAGTGACAAAACGGAGTGGAGGATGGGCTACCATGACAGATTTAAAGGAATGCTTGAAATTCCACTTCTCGAGTTTATTCCTGGGGGGGACATTCCCTGGCACAGGTATGATCAACCCCTTTGGCTGCTGCCTTCTTTTCAAAGCATCATCTTCTTCTTTTTCAATTTTCAACTGCAAAAGATAATTATCGTTTTCTTGTTTCTTGCAGAGTCTATTACTTCACTAAAAGTAAAGAGGTAATGTGGGACAGAAACAAACGGATAGACAAGGTATTTGGCAGTGGTGAAACAGATAAATTGCCAGAGCAAAGGACCAAAAATGCTGCCACATCATCTCCCCAAACAAAAGAAACCAGAGAGGTATGTTTTCTCATCTTCTCTGTGAGTGTGATGCACAATGCTAATCCTCACTGTGTGGTTGTACAGGGTAAGATAGCTGAAAAGCCTGATTTCTCTCCCTTGAGCACGTACCGCTATGATGCAGCAGAAGGACAATGGAAAGAATCCTCCATCAAAGCTACCAACGTTGTTGATGGCGTGGTAAGCTACAAGCACCACATTTTAAATAATCTCTACATAAATAGTTCGTTTTGTGGGAGCATGGTCATGCTGTAATATGTTTGCTTGCACTAATTGAATGCCTTTTTATTATCATTATTTTAGAACTCTTTAGTGGTTGTTACTTGGAATGTACTGTTTGATTTATATGCCCAGGAACAAATAAAAACCGCCCAACGAATTCCTGCAATGCTTAGGCTTCTTGAAAATACTAATGCTGATATTATTGGTAAGAAGGCATAGCATTTAGATGATCAAATTGCATTGAGCCTGAGTCAAAGCTCACATTCTTATATATTTAAACAAACAGGGCTTGAAGAAGTTACTGTTAATTTTCTTGCTTACCTCCTGCGAGAGTCATGGGTTCGAAGACACTACTATGTGTCTGATATAAATGGTAGCACTCTAGTGCCTTATGGACAACTCTTACTCTCTAAATTCCCTCTACAAAAGTAAACTACCCTTATCCAATCCCACAAGATGGCTGGTTTAATAAGTATAGGACTCATATATTTTAATGGAATAGGCTTGAGCAACACAAGTACTCACGAAGCAAGAGGCTGATCATTGCGCAGATCGGCATAAACAGGCGCACTCTGTATGTCCCCGTTGTGCATCTTACCAGCGATCGTGAGCGGAAGGAAACCACCAAGCGCGCTCATCAGCTAAATGTTGCATATGATCGAACCTGCCCATCAGTTGGTGATAATCATGGTCAGTATTGCTCCTCAATCTCATGGCCATGACTGCCTATAACTAACAGATGGAACACACATACAGACTATGGAATAGATTGTCTAATTATTGGTGACTTCAACTTTGGCGATGATGATATTGATGCTTCAATCCGTAGAGATTTTATTGATGCCTGGCGATGCCTTCATCCAGAAGACCCTGGGTATCTCTCTGCTCTTTCTTCTCTGAGCTCAGCTTGTTACATTTCTCTACAGCCAGTTGGTTGATCATATTTATGCAATGCAGATATACATTTGATCCTCTCAAGAATAGTTTGGCTGCACTGAATTCAAAGAGTGGCAAGCCTAAACGCCTTGATCGTATACTTATCCGTTCCAATGGCCAATGGGCGCCCAATTCAGTTGAGCTCTTTGGTATTTTCTCCTCCATTTACCTTCTTTCCACCTTTGTTCTCTTGTGTAAGTGTCTTGTGACATTTTCATTATATCACACTGCATGCAGGCACTGAAGCTTTGCGCTCTTCTGTTGGAGAGGAGCCATTGTACCCTTCTGATCACTATGGAGTTCGCAGCGTCTTACGATATGTTCACCCAGAAGCAACTTCAATAAACAAGAGGAGCGATGATAAGGAACTACAAGAAAGTGGTACAGTTTTTCATTTGAAGCACTGCTGTGCGTTTCTTAACAGTACGTTCATTTTTTGTGCTACACAGAAATAGTTGTCAGCCGAGAAGAGATTATAGCTATGAGAGAGCAGAGGAGAACTGTGCATACCACTGCAGTGGTTGTCATACCACCTAAGAGACTATGGCCTGCATTACAAGCCCTTCGCCAGGTAATTAATCTAACTAAACAAGTTTCTCCTGCTCATAGCATTATTTACTAAACTATACTGTTTCTTCTGATACAGAAACATGACAAGAGCTTTAACCGTTGGATGCCTCACATTGTTCTTCTATGGTCGTTTGTGGAAGAGCAATATTTTGAGGAAGCCGTGGAAATATTTAAAGAAACGCTAAGAGAATTTGAGTCCTTCAAACTCAAGCTTAACAAGTTTGACTTTTTTGAGCACAGTAAGAACACTAGTGTCTTCTTGTCTCCTGAGTCAACGCCTACTGATAGACTTAAGGCACTGCAAGCAGAACTGGAATTGGAATATCCCTACTGTTGTGAACAAAGTTCCAAGTCGTATGGAGGCTATTCTCCTCACCTTACTGTGGCACAGTTTTCTACAAAGAAGGAGACCCAGAGCCACATAGACGAATGGCAAAGAGCTTGGCAGACCATAGAATGGGATGTGGATAAGGTATTTTTGATAAGCAGAAAAGACGATGAGCCCTTCGGCGTGAAGTATATGGTGCACTTTGGAGGAGAGGTCAAAATTCCTAACAGGGTAAGTAGAAATCAGATCTTTAATTGTTTAAGAGAGAGATGAAGTACTTTTGTTTGCTGAAACAGTCCCATGTATGTCTTTAGGTCCTTGCTCTTCCAAGTAATGAAGCATTGGAGGTAGACATTAGGAACATGGATTCATCAAGTTCTCTCTCTGGGAGCAGTTTGTGTAAATACTTATTACAACATGGCTGTTACCACAATGATGCAGAGAGCAAATCACGCAGCATGGCCCTAAGAATATTGGCACAGCTGTGTAAGCAGTGTATTCAGAATCATTACCATGAAAAACTCAATGTTGAAGTGCTTCATGTCATGGGATCTTGTCAAATGGGCGTTCAGGTAATAATTTTTTAACCTATCTATCATTTGGAACCAATATGATTCAAACAGTACAAACAATTGCTAAGTCATTTGAATCTATCAGGGAAGTGGAAGTGATATTGATGCTCTGTGCATAGGCCCTGCCCATTTGTCTTGCAAGCAGGTGTTTATCAGATCTGTGGTTTATCACCACGAAAAATGTTTATTAATACAATACCGTATGTGTCTGCTAACAAGCTTTTTCATTTTATGCACATACCTTAGTTCTTCGCTGAGCTAAGACCTTTGTTGGAAGCAACTGGCAAGATCAGCCACTTCAGAGCAGCACTTGATGCAAAGGTCCCCGTTTTGAACATAGTCTTTGGTGGCGTTGAGGTACCGTTTTTCACTCCTGGGAGAATGTGCATTGCCTTGATAAAACTCACGTGCTTTGCTCTCTAGATTGACATGGTGTATGGGTTTTATCCCACTTCGATGCCTCTGTGCTCTCCGTCAAGACTGGAAGATAGAGTCCTTAGAAAATTTGATCCTGTCAGTCTCCGTACGATCAGCGGCTACAGGGATGGCCAGGCCATTATCAGCTCAGTGCCCAATCTAGCACACTTCCAAACAACTCTTCGTGCTGTAAAGTTCTGGGCCAAACGTAACCATTCCTTCTTGCCAATTCTTTGCCTTCCAAAGAATTGTAACCCACTGTCGAGTCTCACCAACATACTCTATTCCATAGGAAGAGAAATCTATTCCAATAGTTCTGGCTTTCTAGGTGGATTTTCCTGGGCTGTGCTTGTTGCATGGATATGCAAGAACAGTGCCATTTATAAAGGATCTTCTCCATCAACACAGCACCAGTGGCCAGAAGAGCAATTGCTGGCGGAGTTCTTCGAAACATTCAATTCTTGGGAGTGGGACAAACCTGTGGCCCTGACTTCAGCTTCAGCAAGATTCAGAATCAACCCTCAAGTAAGCAACACTCTAAGACATGGATACTTGAACATGCAAATTGATATGTCAAGCTACTTTGATTATTTTGCATTGTAGAAGAATCTAACTGAATTATACTTCATGTCTTGGGATATCATTAACACAGATGGACCTGATGCCTATCATCACCCCGACACTACCACACCACAACTCGGCCAGATATGTTTCTCGTTCTACCATGCAAGAAATCCAAAGAGAGATATTTGTAAGTGCTTTAGCCTTATTTCGCCCATCTTGTCCTTAACTTACGGTAAATATATTTAATTTACACATAGCGTGGGTTTGATTACATGAGTAGTATGGCGCTAACGTCTGGCCAAGATACAGTGTGGGACGAGCTTTTCGAGCAAACCAACTTTTTCAAAGACTTCCATTATTACCTTGCCATTGACGTACACTCTCTGACGAATGAAGAATTGCAAAAATGGTACTTAGTTCTTTTGCAACATGTTGAGCTCTATTAAATTAGCTAACAAATCTCATCCTACTCTCTACTCTCTACTCTACACACACACGCACACACACACACACACACACACACACACACGCACACCACACACACACACACAACTAGTATTGGTTGGACTGGTAGTCGCCTGGTGTCGCTTATCTATAATTTAGAGAAGAATGAGTCCATCTACGCGCGCCCCTTCACTGCTCACATTTTGAACATCTATGAACAAGTAGAGAAAGAGAACAAACAAAAAGAAAGGACAAAACAAAAAACTGCAAAGAAAGAAAAGAGCCCTGTCATTTTCAGCAACTTCCCCTTCACTGGAACATTCTTCGTTGGATTGCAAAAAGTTGAACCAGGTACAGATTCACCTCATCCAAACTCATTGTTTTGTAAAGTCTTGAGAGTAAGATCAACTCAAAACTCTCCTTCCTCTTCCTTCAGGCTTTGACAGCAGCAGTGATGCTCCATTCATAGACGTGGCTGGTCCCATCTCCACTTTTAAGTCGCTCTTTGACTCTTGGCCCACCAAGCCTGATAGTAACATCATCACCATAACTCAAGTTAAAAGGTACCTAACCCTTCCTCACTGATTATGTCACCATTTCCATGTGTTGTGGTTTGTGGCCATGTCTTTAATTGAGTTTTTGTTTTTTTTTGACTGTGCAGGGCAAAAATTGCAAGAATGGTGCCAAAGGCGTACTTCCCCCAAAAGTAGAGAAATATTTGTTTGTGCAAAAACGGTGTACACCACATGCCACATGCAAATAAAATAGATTCTAAGAGTGTCCATTGCTGGGTTGATATGAAAGTCGCACCTCGCCCTGCGCACCGCGCAC
>CDFI01105040.1:19290-30134 GCA_000826405.1 Acanthamoeba divionensis | reverse complement strand
GCTACAAAAGGTCCAACACTCTCCTTTCTCCAATCCATATGGATGACAGCCTTGTCTGCTATCACATGCTGGATCAGTGAAGTTTTCCCAGTTTGATAGGGGCCAGTCACTAGGATGAACCTTGCCTCTTGGATTGCCCCATCTTTGAGAAGAGAAGAAAGCGCTTGTGACTCGTTCTTGCGACCAAAGAAGTTGGATTTGGACAAGGCAGGCATGAAAGGCTTTCTCAACAGTAGTTTTTCAATAGAATGCTGTATCTCTTCATCAGTGAGTTTATCATAAAACTCTTGGTCAGTCCAATATACACATGCAGCCTGTAGAACTAAAGCAATTTGTTCTTGTGCACCCATCTCCTGCACATTCTTAAATTGGGGATAGATTCCATAAAGGGTCATCGAGCTAAGAAGCAGACCAAGGCCAATGATGAAGTAGATAATCAACTTCACCGTTGTGGTCCAAGGGTGATTTTGAGCTCTTTCAAGGTTAACAGATGCCCACCGTGAAAAAGACCAAATCAGCAAAAAACCAAAGACTGAATTTGCTCGTGTAGCAAGTGACACCAGCCTCTGTAGAAGATATGCTCCAACAGAGAGGGATGTGAGCCAAATACTCATCGAGATGCTGTCCTTTGCCTTCTTGAAAAGGTAGGAGGCCCAAGCGTGCCAATTTCTGAGGTTCCAAAAGCCTTGCCAATCAGGCATTTGAAGGGCAGGCCTGGCCACAGGGCACAGTGACACCATGTCAAAGAAGAGATTTAATCCCAGCAAAACAAAACTCTCCCAAACAGACAGTCCAAACTGCCGGCCTCCCTTTTGATAGATTTTGTTTTTGTTTTTGTTGGAAAATTATTAGAGTTCATTCAAACTTACCAAAGGTAAATGAAATAAAATGTCCAAAAAAATCCACTTCACAAAATGAAAAATTGCATTTTGAACACCTCGTGATATCTTAAACATCATAGACACTGAAAACTTGTAACACCTGCACCACTACCGCGAGGGTGACAACCGCAAAACTGATGGCAAAACCGGAAGGCATCTTGTTCAATAGCTTCTAGTTGGGTTGGTTCTTCTTAGGGTTCTTTTTTAACACTTAGGGGCTCTGCCAATTCTAGGCAAAGGGGTTAGTTAGCCCTCTTCAAATTTTCAATCCTTTCGGCTGAGGGTTAGGGCAGAACTGCGATGGATGGATGGTTCAGTGCTAGATTTGTGGGCAAGGAGTACAGAAAGGAGAGCGAGATCCATCATGTTAGCAGCCAAGGCTCAGTCAGCAATACTTATACTGCTTTTTCACGAGCTAGGTGATTCCCTCGAGGAGTCAGTTTCCTTTGACAACTATTGTGGCTCAGAGGTTGTAGATATCTTTGGACCTTCACCATTGGAAGCGTGGACCTTGAATCTTACCTGGCTGGTGGCTGGGAGATCAGATGTGAACCAAGATTTAATAGAGTTTTAGTGACTCCTTCAGGAAAACTGAGACTGAGCCAGCAACCAAGACAGCTGCTTCCCTGGCTTGATGGATGGAATTGAATTGTGCCTACCACTGACTCTGTACTCAAACCTTTCACAGGAAACCAGAACGGCTGAACGGATTTTACATTGTATCTATAATAGCTTTAAAGGTCAAGCACAGCCTTAATAAAATTTTGAGAGAGTGCTCTATAGTTGTATTGGAGAGCCTTTGCGTGAGCAGCCTTACGATAAGAGTCATCTTTCAATCTTGGGGAAAGCTCAAGGGCTCGCTTAAGCTCTTCCATGTTGCCGGATTCATAGGCTATGCTGCAGTCATCTGTTAGCATTTCTTCCATGCACCCCAGGCGAGGAGCAATCACAGGTCTGCCATAGGAAAAAGCATTCATAAGTGCACCAGAACATAACCCCGTTTTATATGGGGAGACTACAACGTCACTGGCCTTATAATACTTTTCCACCTCCTCTTCATTGTCCACTAAGCTAAACCTGGTTAGCAAAGAGAAATGAGTTAAAATAAATGGACATGTCAAATTCAGTTAACACCGAGAGAAACATTGAGGAAAGGGAGAGGGAGTTCTTAACTTAGACACAATATTGGGGTTGTTTATACATCGGCTCTTCAACTCCTCCCAATAAGCTTCTTGAGTTGAATTGGTCTTGGTGCCCACTAGTTTTTTACCGACAACCACGAGCACAAGGTCTGTTCTTCCATTCTGATACAAGCTTTCAAAGGCATCTACTAAGTCTCCCAAACCATTATAGACTCTCAACCAACCAAAAAAGAGTAGCACCGTGATATTTGTGTGATGATTAAGGGCATCCAGTTGGCTGGTTGAATGACTTGAGATTTCTGTTTTGCCTGAGATCACAGTAGTAGTGGATCGCTCTGAGTGGCACTCAGGGTGCCTCATTCCCTTCCCCAGGTGGTGGTGGTGCGGGTGGTGGCCTTCACCCCAAGGAAAATGAGAATCCAATAAGATCTTTTGTTGTGGCGGTTGTTGTGGCAGATGACGATCAATCATGTTAATGCTTCCAAGAACCATAGCGCGGGCCTGATCGTCAGTCATCCCAAGAGGAGTCATAGGGTAGATTCCAAAATAGCTGACATGAGGGATAGTTCTAGTTTTCTCCTCGTGCAAGATATAATATGGCCTGGCCATCTCAATGGTGCGATTGCACATTACGTGAATCAAATCACTGGCATCTGCCAAACCCTGGCGAAAAAGGCTCTCCTCTTTCTCATAGCCACACTCAAAGGACAAGATATTATGTACAGTCCAAACTATCTTCCATCCCATTTGCTTAATGATCTCCAAAAATGACAGGATCCATTCTGAATTCTCCTTCACCTGGGTGGCATTAAGGCCTCCACAGAAGAACGTGTCAATCCAATGCAGGTGAAAGATGTATTTCTTCCTGGCATCCTTCTTTGTACCAATCCGAGCGATGCGGTGTCCCAGCTGTACTAAACTTTGTTGTGCATCTAGCACTCTTACTTTTCTCAAAGAGGGAGCTCCCACTCTTTCGTCCTTTTCAACAGGAGGACCATCTCCCTTGTGGTTGAATAGCTGGTAGTAAAGCAATGACTGATACAGATTTACCCTTCTCACATCAGGGAAAAAAGCAAACAATATGTCGTATGGCTGTCCTCTCTCCTCCTCTTCCCTGCTGCATATATCTCCAAACAGGCCGCGGCAGGCAATAGCACTAATATTAGTGCTCTCACATTGCCCTTTAAAGCCATCATCATCCACACTCATCTGCTGCTCATAAGCTTCATCATGTGTGGTAGAAGCTTCACATTCGCTATTGCGGCCCTGGCACCTCTGATACTGGCTCCACTCCAAACTAAGCTTTCTAAGCTCTTCGTGGGCCTTCACTTTTTCTCTTGATTCATCTGACCCCCTTTCTGTTAGGGTGATGGAATGCCTTATTGTGGCAAGCCGGTCTCGTGGACCTGTGATTGAGGGGCCAGGGTTACTTTGAACCTGGGAAGCCCAGATGCTATCATCACCATCATCACCGATTTGGAGAGGCAGGGCTTCTACGAGCCTCTTGCTGCATTCTTCTGCTCTGTTCAACAGGTTCACAATTTCTATCATCCCTGAACATCCGTACAGTCCCAAACCAACGACCACGAAAAGAATCAATGCACCTCTCATGCACTGAATATACCATATGGTATATACAGATTTTGCCAAACGAACTTCGTTATCGCAGATCAAAAATGACGGTGAGGAAGAATCGTTTCCTTCTCTTGGGGGCATGTTGCTTCTCAACATAAGAAGAAGTTCAAGACATTTAGTGAAAAATGTTAAGCCCTTCTTCTTCTACTTCTTCTTCTACTTGAGGGTCACCACCAAAAAGTCTCTGTCCCTCCGAGACTTTAAGGAATTCTCTGATTACTTATATTTCTGGTGACATTGTTGCCATTTATGCACAATGTGCCTCTTAAGAGCAACGGGATGGTGTTTTCCACTTCCAAACCACCAGTGCAAAATCAAATACAATACTTAGAAAAACGAAAAATGAAATCAAAATAACAGATTAATCTTTTTTTTTCTCTTTTTATTTGTTGTCGTCACATCCATCCACAGCTTCAGAAGTGTTTTGCTTCTTCTGAGATTGCATTGACGGAGGAGGACAAAGAGCAACAACAACTGCTACTACGACTACGACTACTACACTACTTGCCATGTCTCTTCTTTACCCCATCCCTGCTTTTGAGGAATATATTCCAGCAGCATTCGTAGAGGCCCTGAACAACCACAGCACCACAGCTAATATTGCCCAAGTGCCCGGCTTGAAAATCGTGGGTGGTGTTCCTGGTGAGTTCAAAGACATCCTTGCCCCAGATGCACTGAGCTTTGTCGTTGATCTGTACCGTCAATCTCTGTCCTTCAAAAACCCACTGGCCCAATTACTTGCCCACAGAAAAATGAAACGTGAGTGCATCAATGATGTAGCTCTGACCGCCGCACAACGAGGAGAAACCATACTTTGTGACATACCTCTTAAAGATGGCACAGTTGCCCTAGGTATGCTCGCTTCCCCCCCCCCCAAACAGCAATACAAAAACAACAATAATCTTGTGAGAGAATGATGCAGAATTGGAGAGGAGGCAAGACCATACTCACTGAGAGACCAGCTGTCTCTATTCCTGCACACTTGCAAATGTGATCTTCCTTACAAAACAACTACTACTACCAAATAGGATATCGTAAGGATACAGCTCCAATTCGCAACGACCCGTCATGGCGGGTTGAGCCCATTCCAGATAGATTTGCAAGGTTTCATGGCACCATTACTGCTCCTCCGGTGTCAAAACCGATCATTAAAGCGCTCAAGAGTGGCGTGCCGTTCCTCATGGTTGATTTTGAAGACTCTTCCACCGTAGCATTAGACAGCCTGCTGGTTGGGCTCAAAGCTGTTTCAAAAGCAAATAATCGAAGTCTGGAATATGTCTCTCCTAAGTCAGGTATCTCTCTTCCCTCTTCTCTCCAAATAATATAATATAATGAATTTTTCTTTATTGGGTGGTAAGGCAAGCGCTATACAGTGAGCCGAGATGACGAAAGGCAGCCGCTATCAGACATTGTCATACGTGTTGAGGCGCTCCACCTACCAAATGGTCATTTTCTTGTTGATAACTTTCCTGTGCCTGCTCACATTGTTACAGTTGCTCTATACCTCTATCACAACTGGCTAAGCCTTAAGGTAACAAAGCGAAGTGCATCAAACTTAGTGGAAGATGGACCCTTTGCAAGGGGTAGGTGCAGAAAATACTGATTTAGTTTGCCACACATTTACTAGCAAGTGAACAAGCTGCCAGCATTTTATATTCCCAAACTGGAGACTGGAGAAGAGGCGGCCTATTTTGCTGAACTTTTTAAAGCTGCCGAACAGAAGCTTGCTGATCTCACTGGTGCCTATACCCTGGTAAGTTCTCTCTCCCCATTTGAGTGTGTGTGGTGTGTGCGTGCGTGCGTGTTCTTTTAACGATGCACACTCAATTGTGTTTCTGAGTGAAAATTGAAAAGAACCAGACTGATCAGAGTTCTTGATGATCATAAAACAAACAATATTTAGGGTACTTTACGTTGTTTGGCGATTATAGAGAATGTATTTGGAGCCTATCAAAAGGAGGAGATCTTATATGGATTGAGAGAATACATAGTGGGCCTTAATTGTGGTTGGCACGATTATATGGCTTCCATAGGATCTGTGCACCAAAACCTGCCAGCATTTTGTATGGCGCCAAAATCCAACCTAAGGTCTGCTATCCTGCTGCACTGTAACACCTTTACGCTGCATCATACTGAATATGGCTATATGCTTCCCGTAGAATCGTGGTAGAGCATCTGGAGGCCTACCAACTTGGCGTGGTGGAAGCATGTAAAAAGCGAGGCGCTATACCAATTGGCGGAATGAATGGTATGGTGCCTCCTCGGGGCACACAAAGAGATCCTTCCTGGCAGAGGATCCTCCCTGCCTTTAAGCAGGATTTCCAAGTCCAAGTAGCTCGCGGGGTATGTTCTCTCTTACCCACTGCACTGTCTTGAGACACTTTTTGTTTTGTTTTGTTTTGTTTTGTTTTGTTTTGTTTTGTTTTCTGCCTTCATTGAAACTAACTCCTTCTTGGGTGCTTACAGCTAGAGGGCTGTTGGTTAGCTCACCCAAAACTAGCCCCAGTGATCATGAAGCTGATAGCAGAACTTGAAGAGACTCGCAAAGGGAAGAGTCCACAGGAACAGAGTCAAGAATGGGAACAGCTACAGAAAAGGATCTCGCAAATCACTCACGAAAAAATGCTCGTATCAAATTTAGAGCATGTCGTTCCCAAAGAGGTACCATATCCGAAACAACCACAAGCTTGATATGATATCAAAGAGGTGCAGTGTGCAGGGGAGAATCCTCAGGCAGGCAGTGTAGATGAGTGTTGGTGTGTTAATTTTTACTGACAGAATTGGCTAAATAATAGGAGGAATGTGAACTCAATTTGTTGGATGCAGTCCAATATCTGGGTTCTTATTTGGCAGGGTGTGGTAATGTTGGAATCACGAAGTTCTTCCCTGATGGAGTCCCCGTTATACTTATGGAAGACGCTGCCACTCTTGTACCTTTTTCTTCTTCTTTTTAGTGGAGGGAATTCCATTCAGATTTATTACCAATTATTACTTGTATACAAGAAGAAATGGATGGTTAATGGCCATCATTATATATCACTTTTAGGAGCGCTCAAGGCGAGAGTTGTGGTCTTTGGTTAGGTACAACAAAGAGATCCTCATGCGCAATGGGAAGAGAGAAAAGGTACCCGGAGCAGGAAGGTGCTCATAGAAGTCTATGTTTCCCAAAAGATCGTTCAGGCTCTTTATTTTTGTTTTTTATTTTTTGGTTATGAATTAACAGGCATCAAAAGAGATCATTGAAAAAATGCTGAAGTTTGTAATGCAAAAAATCAAAGCAAACCAGGCTGATGTCCCCTTCGGTGAGGTAATTGCACACGATTATAATACAATTGTCACCAACCCGATTGCTAATTATCATTTTTCTTTTGTGCTAGAATACCAAAATACCATTTGATATGGCTCGCAATATCGTGTGGGAGCTTATGACCTCTCCTAATCCTGTGGATTATTTCACTGTATATGCCCTTAGGTACCTTCAATATCTTTACCACCTCTTTATGGTCCTACTCTTTGACCATAAAGTTCAGGTGATGGTGGTGGGATCTAGCCAAGCTGGACAACTCAGCACGGTGCATCTTGGTGATCACACATTAACTTTTTGGATTAACACTAGGTATTTGTTGAAGCCTTTCGAAATGAATCCCATGGAAGTAGAAAGACTATCCAACGTTGATCGTTTCTCGTTCCTTGCAATGGAAAACCTCTTAAGAGGTGCTAAGATCAACTTCGTCACAAACGAGGCGTTTGCACATGCGATTAACTTGCTTAAGGACAGCTACCCCCGTTTCACACCGCATTCATTTGGTAAAGCGGGACAGATCTACGATGGATGGGAGACTTCCAGGCATAACATGTTTCCTCCTGATTATGTTACTATTGCGCTTGAGCAACCATCTCTGGTCCATGGGGCAAACATAGACACAGCCCATTTTGACGGAAACTATGCTCCAGGAGCCAGCATAGAAGGTAAACACATGACAACACAAATAAACTCTTTTCCCAACTGAAGGTGATTCTTTTATTTTAGGTCTGGTCATAGTGGAAAGAAACCGTAGGTACCAGCAGAAATGGGTTACGCTTGTACCTCCCTCTCTCCTTAAGGGCAACTCGCGCAATTATTTTGAAAGCGTGTGCACCAACCTTCCGGTGCATCTTGTGAAACTCAATAACTTCCCCGATGGTGGCATAGCAAGACTGCAACTGTTTGGTGAGCGCAAGTGCAATGAAGACTCAGCCACCGCTAGTCCAGAGTGGTCTTCACTGATGGTACAAGAATGGATCAACAAAATCCCTTCCAGGCCAGGCTTCCCTTCAACCTTTCAGCCACCGCATAACTCTGCTCTGGATATTGCCCCTCCTGCGCCAGTGACCGAGCAGCAGCTGAAGACAGCACTGCCATCAGAACTACACTTTGAAAAGGAAGGCCTCGTCGATCTTGTTAGCATCAATGCAATTGGAGGAGGCGGAAGGGTAGTCGCCAGTTCCAGCGCACACTACAGTGTACCCAGCAACATGCTCAAACACCCCAGAGCACTCAATATGGGAGACGGTTGGGAAACTGCCCGCCTGCGAGGAAACCCGGATTACTCCATCTTTCACTTGGATGGGCCTCTGCTGAGCGACTTCAATTGGACTGTGATCAAACTAAGCCAGGAGGGACTCATCAAGAAAGTGGTTTTGGACACATTGCACTTTGTGAATAACCACCCGATTGCGTTCTCGTTGGAAGGATGCCGCAATACCAACCTCAATGGGGAAAACTATTACCACCATTCTGCTGGGTACCAATCGATCATTGTCATCATCATCATGATGAAAACACTTTTTGTTTTGTTGTGTAACAAAATAGCCTCTCTTTTTCTCTTGCTTCAGGTGGACACCATTGGTACGTCCCAAAGCTGTAGGGCCTCACAAGGAGCACTCATTTGATGTCGATTGCGAAGTGCAAGTCACCCATGTGCTGCTCAAGGTCTACCCTTGCGGGGGGGTATCCAGGCTACGCCTCTTTGGCCTGCCCCTCCCATCTTCTGCACTCTGAGGAGACAAGGCCTCAATCGTTGATGATGTTCGTTTTTTTTAACTCCCACTTTTTACAAACAAGAAACAAAAAGAATCTTCACACACACACACACAACACGCGGCTACTGTTCAACGCGTAAACGACATTTATTGACTAAAGTGTTTTCTTCTTCTTCAAAAATCAAAACAAACAAAAGAAAAGCCTTCCAGGTACATAGTCAGTAGTAGAAGGAGTAGTGGGGGGGGGGTATTTTTACAATATGCCTTATTGCGGGATTAATTGAAGTTCAAGTCGTGGTTTGCTTTGGATTGGGCTTTTCTGAGCTGCACATAGTTCCTCATCTTCTCTTGGAACTTGGCCAACTTGGTCTTCTTCTTCTCTTTGCTCTTCTGTTTCAGCCACTTGTGTTCAAGGGCTTGCTTGGCAGTCATTCTTTGTTTAACATCAATCAAAAGCAAATGGTCGATGAAATCCTTGCCTATTAAGGGTGAAGACCAAAAAAAAAATTGTCAGACAACCAACCAAGCGTGTGCGCCAGGGCTTTTGTAACAGAGAAATGCAAATCTTGCTCTTGATCCATGAACGGGGTGTGCACAAACCATCAGCGGATATGTCGTTCCAGTATTCCTCGGGGTAGTCATATTCGGCCTTCATTATCTGTTCAAAGACTTCAGGCACGCTCTCCGAGTAAAAAGGAGGGAAACCGCAAAGCCTTGTCAGCCCCAATACCAAAAAAGGAAGAGGAAGAAGAAGAAGAACTGATTAGATACAAATAAATGGAGTCATTCAAATTTCTATTTCAAGAAAGAAAGAAAATACGTACAAAATATAAGTTATAACACCAATGCTCCACATGTCCACTTCCTTATCATAACCTTCAGCGTTGAGAACCTCAGGAGCTGATGACCAAGACACCAGGCGAAAAATAAATGTCAGCTGACAACTTTAGGGTTTTTGTATGTTATGGATAGAGAGCGCATGCAATACCAACATAGCCTGGTGTGCCGCAAGCGGTTTGCATCATCTTCTCCTCATCTATGATCTTGGAAAGACCAAAATCTGCTATTTTAACCTCAGTATCATCTGAAATACTTTTTACAAGAAGATTCTCGGGCTGTATGACAAAGAAAAATTGCAAAGCCGGTCAGTGCCATATGTTCCACAAAGAATAGAAAAAAGGAATTTGCTATGGCAGGATAGGAAGGCCAATAAAATAACAACTGGAAGGGCGGCAGTGCCTTAAGATCACGATGGGCAATGTTCAAATCGTGGAGATACTCCACAGCACTCACGATTTTCCTTACTAACGTTTTAGCATCCTCTTCAGAATAAGAGCCCTTTTCAACAATTCGATCGAACAACTCTCCACCAGTAACTCTGACAGAGAGAGAGAAGAGAACATGTTAGCAAGGCTCAGCTAAAATGATGTCTTTTATGAGGATTGTTGCTTTTGTTTTTCTTTCTGAAAAAATGCTCTTTCCTCGGGCTCCCCCCCCCCAAAAAAAACGAGCAAATATACCAAAATAAAAGGGGTGAAACTTACAACTCCATCACGAAATAGAGCTTGTTGCCTTCCTCAATCATTTCATAAAGGGAAATTATGTTCGGGTGGTGGACCCTCTGCAATATTTCCATCTCCATTTTAAGGTTCTTCTCGTAGTCCTTGCCAACATTGGCTTTGTCTATGATCTTAATGGCCACCTTCTCTTTGGTCTTCTTGTTAACGCCGAGTTTAACGACAGAAAATGCCCCCCTAATAATTTAAAAAGAAACTTGATTCAGCAATTTTGATCAAATAAAAGTGAACTTGATGTTTCCCAAATTTGCCGCTTCTGCTAGCATTTGAATTTAATAATATTATGAAAAGAAGTTTCAGAGTACTGTAAGTAGTCCACCAAAATGCTCTCAATGAAGAGAGCATTCGAGGGTCAGAAAACAGAAAAAATAATGCGTTGTTGTTTGTTCGTTTTGTTACCTTCCGAGTTCTTTTTTTACTTCATACTTCTTGGTCAAAGAGTCATATTCCATGGCGGCGGCGATAAATTGAGTTCGTTTGCGCTGGTCGGTTGGTTGGTTGGGGGCTAATGCACAAGCGCGACAGAGAGTGAGGGTTGTGTGTGGGAGTGCTTGGCCTTTGGGTGGTGTTTTTTTTTGGGGGGGGGG
>CDFI01105040.1:0-19225 GCA_000826405.1 Acanthamoeba divionensis | reverse complement strand
CCCCCCAAATGTAATCAAAAACAAAATTCGCTCAGCGCCATCTTAATTGGAATCCCCCCCCGAGGGCAAGAATAATAATTGCGTGGGTCTCCCCCCCCCCTACCGGTACTCGGCCACTGCCCTTTTGACCCCTCACACACAGGCAAGATCTTTGAATATATTACCTTTCAGTGCAATGAGGCGCATCTCTTCTGGATCCTTTTCTTTGGCTTCCTGTGCGTGCAAGATCTTTCTCGATACACTGAAAATTTGATGCAATCATGTTGTTTGAACTTGAAGTTAATCTGGTCTCGTTTGTGTGTTTCAACAGCTGTCGCCAGGCAGATGGGGCACAATGCGGTCTTCGTACGCTCCTACACTGTTGGGCAAAATCTGCTCCAAACCAAAGCCAACCTCAAGGCCACTGATGGCAAGGACATCGATTTGAATGAATTCTTTGCAGGCAAAAAGGTACCACACTGCCGCTCAGTATTTTTGATAGTAAAGACTCTGCACAGCACCAACACCTCTTCACTGGTCCAGCTATAGCCGGGTCCAACAGCTAAACTTCAACTTTCTGTTTTTTTTTTTTTTGAGTTTAGGTGGTTATCTTTGGCGTCCCTGGAGCATTTACTCCCGTTTGCACCAGCAAACATGTACGCAATATGCACACTGCCCTCCTCTTTAGATAGATGACTCTCCTAAGGAGTCCACTGTTACCATAACCAAAGCTAATGGCTACAACTGTACTTTTTCTCTCTCTCAAAAATATCTGGCAGGTTCCATCGTACCTTGAAGGTGCAGACAAGATCAAGGCCAAAGGCGTAGACACCATTGCTTGTGTGTATCCTCTTTGGCACATCTGATGTTCCCCTCTCAAACCCAAAATTCTTCTTCACCATTCACATCATTACGCTACTCTTCGGTTTAGAGTTGCTTTAACTTCTTAATTATAGCTCTGTGAATGATCCCTTTGTGATGAAGGCCTGGGGTGAATCACTCAAATCCAAGGACATTGTGATGCTTGCCGACTGGGATGGCTCCTTTTCAAGGTACAAAACAACAACAACAACATTGCAGGGATAAATAGACGCTCCTAACCCACAAACTGTCCTCAAACAACGACGACGACAACAACAAATAGGGCCATCGGCATGGAGACGGACTTGAGCGGTGCAGGCCTTGGCAAGAGGAGCAAGAGGTTCTCCATCATCGTCGACAACGGCAAAATCGTCAAAGAAAACGTTGAAGCCAGCCCTGCCGAGTACGTCACACACACTCTTGGCCTTCTCTCTCTCTCTCACTCATAAAAACGTGTGCAGTTGTTGCACCCCTCAACTCATAACCTCTCTCTCTGTGTGTGTGTGTGCGTGCTTCTAGCCTTAAGGTGACTGATGCCAACACAATTTTGAGCCAACTGTAAAGCGGTGCAAACTGTTTTACAAATCTCTGACTGATGCGCCTCTGTATTGCAAGAGACCCAGACAGAGACACTCGCTGCTACTGCTCCTCAGCAGATAAAATTAAGTAAATAAATAAATAAATAGCAGCCGCCTTTATGCAAAGAGATTTCCCCTCGCAACAGCGAGATGTACACAATACCCCGGGGGGGGGATATTATTTGTAGTTGATCCTCCCCCCGTCTTGCTGTTGTTGTTAATCTTCCTCATCTTCTGATTCGCTACTTTCCTCCTCGTCGTCGTCACTGTCCATAACAGTCCTGTGATTTGGATTTACAAGATAGGGATCTTCATCCTCGTCCTCGTCATTGTCGTCAGACTCTTCCCTTGCTATTTTCTCCTGCTCAAGTGCAATAGCATCTGATAGCGGAAACTCGAGAGGCCTGATAAGGAATATATTGAATAAGCTCTAATATTTAGAGAGGGGAGAGCAAGATGCTGGAGAGATGAACACAAACCAGAGGCCAACTTTCCGCAGATTCTTTATATGATCAGGATAAAGGACATGCACGACTCTGCCCTTGAGTTTCTTGTCCGTTTTGTTCCATATCTCCGTGAAAGGCTCAATTATGATGAAACTACCTGCAAAAGGAGTGAGCAGCACAACAAAAGTTAAAGTTGAGGTCTAACGCCAAGGCACTGCGTACAAGGTGAGTGAGGAGAGGGAGGGGAGGCCGTACCTCTCTTAATCCATAATGTTTTTTTGAACTTGGCTGGCAGCAGGCACAATATTTTCTCTTCATTAGGGTACTCGACCTCGATAATGTTACTACCACGTATCTCCTTTACCCGCACAATGGCCTGCTCGCCCTCAGGCACCGGGTAACCTGTCAGTGAACCAGCAGTAACATGTTTCCTTGAATGGCTCATCTCTCTTTTGATATATGTGCGTTCTCAAATTATCTGGCAGGATTATTAAAAAGGACACTTGAAATCTTCTATTAATCTCACAAAAATTCTGAGGCCAGGGGGCCTGTTTACAACTGACGCTCCATCTTGTGTGGTACCAAAAGAACCCGCGCTCGCCCCAACTCTCCCTTCCCCCCTCATTCCAAGAAAATTCCTCAGTTGCCCGAATCGATGTCAAAACGTGCAGGTTTCCTGTGCAACTTCCAAGCAACTTGGGTGGGGGGTTCTTGGGTATGGATTTTGGATTTTTGGTTGTGTGCCAATCTCTAAGCGATGCATTCCACTGCACATCCAAATGTCACCACAGATTTAACAGCATATTCCAACTCAACATCCCAGATTATCAAAAATGCTGAACGAAAAATTAGGGAGGTTTGTCCCCCCCCCCCGAAACAAAAATTATCACTGCGATGCGTTTGAACAAAACACTGACTAGATCTGTTTGGTTGCAGAATCTTCAAGCCAACAGAAAAAAATATGGCCAACTTGAACAATTTCGTGAAGACTACAATAAACTTGAACAAATGCTCACTCATTTGGCAGATGAAACCACACATAAAATAATGGTACCCATGGCTGCAAACAAATCACTTCCCCCTTTCATTCTTTGGTCGCAAGCAACTCTTTCATTTGGGGTAATTGTCCTTCTGCATCTAGGTGCCTCTGGGATCTGTTGCATTTGCACCAGGACAAATTGTGCACACAAATGAGATTTTCGTGCTTTTGGGTGAAAACTATTTTGTAGAGAGATCTACGAAACAGGCAAGAGAAATCATTCACAGAAGAATGAAAGGTGAAACCTTTGCCATGAAGAGAGGGAGAGAGAGAATCATTCTTCCTGATCAGCTTCAAGTTTTAAATGAAACCAAACTGACCTACTGGAATTAAACAAAAAGTTTTGGAAGAAAACATAAAAGAGGCAAACGAAGAGTATGAAGCCTTTCGCTCACGACTGGATCTCACGGAGGAAATGAGAGTGAATAATGAGGCACGTTCCACTTAATCTCTCTCTGCTCTCTGCCCTCTCTCTCTCACACACACACAACAGGAATTGGGTCTGGGTAATATAGTGGAGATAAGAGAAGAATACACAAGTGATGATGAAGAGAACGACGACAAAAGGATAGAAAGTATAACAATAGTCTTCATGTCTTCATCGCTTAACGACACTCTCCAGTTTGTCTCTCTTGGATCCTCACTCGTCTGTTTTATATATCGATACAGAGACTCCCAAACTAGCCAAATCAGAAAAGGGGGACGAAGAGGACGAAGAGGACGAAGCGCGGATGGCCCGGTTAATGCAATTGTTGGCGCTTGAAGAAGCAGAAGAAGAAGCTGCAAGAAAGGAAAGAGAAAAGGAGAGCAGCCGTAAACGTCCCAAGTCTGCTCTCAAGACAGAAAGCAGCAAGGTAACTATCATCAGTGTTATTTAAAGCAGAAGAAGATTCAAAAGAATAACTTCAAGGATAATGAACTCGAAATATCATCAGGGAGCACCAAAATCACACAAGTCGGTCAGGATAGCAGAGCCTGAGGAAGTGGAAAGCCCAGTTAATGTACCCGTTTCTGCAGCACAATTTTACTCAGTGTCTCCCCCAAACCAGCCGGATGTCAGTCCTTTCACTGTAAGAAATTCCTTTCCTGTTTGTTGTGTCTAATCAGAACGTTAGCCTAACAAAGTGAACAACAATGTCAGTCTTTCTCCCCCTCTACCTCTCCTGTCGGATTCAACTCTGTCCTTTCTGACCGCGCTTGGGAACGAGACAGAATTGCTGTAGCCCCGCCAACTGTTGTTGGACCTGCCTTCTCGGGACAGGTTGCGGAGAGGAGCATTTCCTCAGCGCCCGTGCGAGTTAGTGGCGCCGGCGATGCGGCTTTCTCTGGTCTAATCGTGGAGCGAGAGTCGCGTCCAAATGTTTCGCGAGACTCGTCTCCCTTCTCAGGCCAGATTGTGGAACGAGAAGCAGCAGGAGGCGGCCACGCAACGCGACAGGTGAACCTCTCCTTCTTTTTGTTAAGTAAAACTCTTCACTCGCCAAACAATGCTTAACTAATTGCATTTTCATGATTGTCTGCAGCCCCCATTAACAGGCGCAGTGAGAGAAAGAGAACCTGACAATGCATCTGTTGCCACACCACCACCACAAAAAGTTTCGCGCTTTCGAGCATCGAGAGGCATGTGAGCATTAATTAATTAATAAATAATTAGATTAAGATATCATATTAATTCCTTAAGACCACCACCGTGTGTCATCCTGCTGCACAGGAACCTCTCTGCAATAATAAAAAAAAATAAAAGCAGCCAAGTAGGAGCCAAAAGTCTAGGAGCAAGGAGAGTGGTCTTCTTTTCTTTATCGTGATAAAAAAAAGGACAGCATGGTGGCTTAGCACACATTCACAAGCAATCAGCATCAAGTGTAAGTTAAAGATGTTTGAGCATAACAGTCTTCTTTTTTTACTCTTTTTTAACAACATCAACATCATAATCAAACAACAATAACTACAAAGAATGTGAGCTCTACAATAGATAATAAATTAAAAAATGTCTATTAACACTATAAAAGTGATTTTCTTAGTCTTTAAACTTTTAGTAAACTCTCTTTTTTATAAGTCTTGTTTTCTCTTTTACTTTGTCACTTATTAATAAAATATATAGTTTCTTAGTGTTTTTAGTCCCAGTTCCTCAAAGTAATCTTAGTACCTTAAGAAGGTAGGCCATCTTTATCAACAAATAATAGATTTTCTTAACTTCATCATCTTTATTAACTGAAAAGTGTTTTTTATCTTCTTTTGTTTCTTTTTTTTATTTTAATTAATTGAGCCCTTATGGTTCATATCAGTCTGTAACTACTTATATAAATGTGTTAAAGTATGAGCTGACTATTATTTAGCCAAAGAGTATAACTTGGCCAGTAACCTATACATCTTTTTCTTTTCTTTTCTTTTTTTTAAAGATCTTTTAACTGGTAAAATAAATATATATATAAATGATTAATTGATTGATGCCAATAAACAAGAACAAACCTATTATTCCTTCAAACAACACTTTTCCTCTCTCTTTTATTTAACAATTATTTTCTTTATTAGAGAGATTAACAGAGCAGTGAGTCTCTCTTTAAGGAACCAAGACTGATGACTGTGTATAATGTGTGTGTCATGTGTGTTGGTTCTGTATACAAGCAGCTATGGAAAGAGAGAAGAGATGTGACCAAGAGAAAGAGAATGTGCTTTCTTTAAGTGAAGAAAAGGCTTGGCTTGACAACTATAAAAACTGCATGTGATGTGGGGCAGGTAAGTTAACAAGCAGATTAAGCAGAGAGAGAGCAGGTACATAGAGCAGGTAAGTTAACAAGCAGAGAAAGCAGATACATAGAGCAGAGAGCAGGTATGTAGAGAGGAGAGCAGAGAGAGGTTTGAGGTATTTTTTTGGTATCTCCTTTTCATCCACGGTTGGTTGGTTGTTTGGGTCATCAAGTTCTTGGGGGGCTTGACCGCCCCCTCAAATGAAGGTGTGCCCCTTTCTGTGTTTTGTTTTGCTTTGTTCTGTTCTTCAAGTGTCAGTCATTTTAAATAACCAACGATTGAAGATGACAAATAAACATGTAAATATTGAGTTGACGAACTTCTTCTATTATTATCTTTCTGGTGCACAACAGAAATGATGACCCTTGTGAGCAAAATACAAGGATGTTTTGTACCGCTTCTGAAAGAACAAGCAATTTTTAGCAAGATTATTTATTTGGCTGTTTTGATCAATTTCAGGTATTTGGGTGTGTTTAATAGTCATCATCACCGCCACCGAAGAGGCCCATACTGCCACCATCGTCACCAGCTTCATCACCGAAGATGCCATCCATTCCTTCAGCAGACTCTTCCTCTTCATCCTTCTTCTTCTTCTCAGCAGCGGGGGCGGCACCACCGGCAGCGGGGGCGGAAGCAGCAGCAGCGGGGGCAGCACCACCAGCACCTCCAACTAAAAGGATTACAACATTAGAACAAAGAAAGGAAGATCGACACTTGGTAGCTCAGCTTACCAGGGACAGCAGACAATTTCTTCTTTCCTTCAGCAATCACTTCGAAGACATCCTTGCCGCTGAGTTCGTTGACCAAAAGCTCAATCTGCTCATCATCAGCCTCAACAGAGACGGAGTCCAAGATCTTCTTAATGTCGCTCCCAGACGGACTTGAATTCCCGCCTAGCACCGCAAGCAAGTAAGCCGCAATGATACGCATGCTGCACAAAGTTGGTTGAGAATTGGTGGTTAGACAGAGAAAAGAGAGAGAGAGAGAGAGACAGAGCTAAAGGTTAGACCAGAGGGCCAAAATCTCTAGGGGGGAGCACGTACTTTAAGGTGAACCAAACTCAAGTCTAAACGAACGGGGTTGTGGAAGAGAAGAAAACAAAGGAAAGGGCGATGCAAGATAAGGCAGGAGAGGCGAGAATTTGTATGGAACACAGTATCGCGAAAAAACCTGGAATTGATTTTCCTTAATTGTCGACATTATTCCTGACCATTCAAGGTTTATTCGGACATGTCTTGATCCATCTGCATGGAGTTGTACAAAAGGCATTCCGTTTAAGGCTGGGTATCATTCTTGCTCTGCCCAGGTCGAGAGGTAGCCCCCCCCAATCTTTCACCCTTGATTTGATGTAACTGCCACGTGCATAACATATGTACACCGTTCGCCCCCTCCCCTCTTTCCTCTTCATAACTCAGGCCCACATAGGCATTGATTGGAAAGAAGAAGAGAAGTGATGCAAGCAACAGTTGTGATGCTGACAGTAATGCAGATGCTAATGGCGACACGACCACTGATGAGAACAGAACCATCACGACTGCCAAGGTGGTTGTCCCTGATGATGGTGTGCGAGACCATGGCTGCAACATTGAAGCAGTGGGACTGGCGCAAGCGTGGAGGGCTCAAGACTTTGGCCTCTGGAGACCGGCGCCAGTACTATGTGCAGCAGCTACTATAAGACCAAGTGCCTAGTTACATACACGCCCCTACGCCCCCACTCTGTTCACCTGTGCTCATTAATGACTTTTTAGTTTTGGTACTTCATCATCATCCGTGATGGTTAAGAAGTTGATGAAATAGACCTTGAGCATACTGTCTACAACCACTCTACACCGCTAAAGCTAAAGACCCCCACTCATGTCATAGAGAAGGTACACCTGCCATTTCCACACCTGCCACACCTACACCTGTCGCACCCACACCTGCTGTGCTCATACCATCTACAAGTAACTTCTCCTTGAAGGGACACTTCTTGAGGAGTGCCCTTTCATCACCCAGATCCACAACATGAAGAGCTATGACATTAGAAAGGAGTTCCCCACTGTGGATGCCATACAAAACATCATCATAAAGTGTATGGCAAACAGTTCCTCCAGGTATACACCAAGTCCCATTTATATATATAATGTGTGCCCCTGGTCTGCTGCTGGAAAAGTGCTAATAGTGTTTCTCTTTTACAGATGGTGGCGCTATCCCACTACTAGGGTGGTGCTAGTTGCCCCTGAGGCCAAGGAGCTGCTGCGCAAGCACAGCAAGTTCCTCTTTGCTGATGGCACCTTTGATACTTGAAAGGGGAAGCTGCTCCTCATGATTGCCATAGTGCTAGTGGAGGGTGTTGGCATCGCTGTTGCCTTCTTCTTTCACTCACACAAGACCCATGAGGAGTACGCTTACTTCTTTAAGAAGCTAAAGTCCCTCACAGACAACTGGCTGAACCCCACAGGTATCTTTGGCTTTGCTATGATGGGGGCAGCCAACAGAACACAGTGCGCCCCATGCAGCCGCGCTCATGGATCAACCAAGGCTTCAGCTTCTGTGCACAGCTGAACTCAGGCCTCGAAAAGACCTACAGGATCTCTTCCATCATTGAGTGGCGCACCACTTCCTTCTCGTAGTTGTGGGTTACCCACACCACAATATATCAATATCTCACCCCCAAGCTGGCTGGCGCACAATTCAACACACGCACCATGCTCGCACTGGCTAACTCCGTAATCCTGTGGTGATTACAGAAAACTCGCCCATGTCAAGTGCGCGGTGCGCAGGGCGAGGTGCGACTTTCATATCAACCCAGCAATGGACACTCTTAGAATCTATTTTATTTGCATGTGGCATGTGGTGTACACCGTTTTTGCACAAACAAATATTTCTCTACTTTTGGGGGAAGTACGCCTTTGGCACCATTCTTGCAATTTTTGCCCTGCACAGTCAAAAAAAAACAAAAACTCAATTAAAGACATGGCCACAAACCACAACACATGGAAATGGTGACATAATCAGTGAGGAAGGGTTAGGTACCTTTTAACTTGAGTTATGGTGATGATGTTACTATCAGGCTTGGTGGGCCAAGAGTCAAAGAGCGACTTAAAAGTGGAGATGGGACCAGCCACGTCTATGAATGGAGCATCACTGCTGCTGTCAAAGCCTGAAGGAAGAGGAAGGAGAGTTTTGAGTTGATCTTACTCTCAAGACTTTACAAAACAATGAGTTTGGATGAGGTGAATCTGTACCTGGTTCAACTTTTTGCAATCCAACGAAGAATGTTCCAGTGAAGGGGAAGTTGCTGAAAATGACAGGGCTCTTTTCTTTCTTTGCAGTTTTTTGTTTTGTCCTTTCTTTTTGTTTGTTCTCTTTCTCTACTTGTTCATAGATGTTCAAAATGTGAGCAGTGAAGGGGCGCGCGTAGATGGACTCATTCTTCTCTAAATTATAGATAAGCGACACCAGGCGACTACCAGTCCAACCAATACTAGTTGTGTGTGTGTGTGTGGTGTGCGTGTGTGTGTGTGTGTGTGTGTGTGTGTGTGCGTGTGTGTGTAGAGTAGAGAGTAGAGAGTAGGATGAGATTTGTTAGCTAATTTAATAGAGCTCAACATGTTGCAAAAGAACTAAGTACCATTTTTGCAATTCTTCATTCGTCAGAGAGTGTACGTCAATGGCAAGGTAATAATGGAAGTCTTTGAAAAAGTTGGTTTGCTCGAAAAGCTCGTCCCACACTGTATCTTGGCCAGACGTTAGCGCCATACTACTCATGTAATCAAACCCACGCTATGTGTAAATTAAATATATTTACCGTAAGTTAAGGACAAGATGGGCGAAATAAGGCTAAAGCACTTACAAATATCTCTCTTTGGATTTCTTGCATGGTAGAACGAGAAACATATCTGGCCGAGTTGTGGTGTGGTAGTGTCGGGGTGATGATAGGCATCAGGTCCATCTGTGTTAATGATATCCCAAGACATGAAGTATAATTCAGTTAGATTCTTCTACAATGCAAAATAATCAAAGTAGCTTGACATATCAATTTGCATGTTCAAGTATCCATGTCTTAGAGTGTTGCTTACTTGAGGGTTGATTCTGAATCTTGCTGAAGCTGAAGTCAGGGCCACAGGTTTGTCCCACTCCCAAGAATTGAATGTTTCGAAGAACTCCGCCAGCAATTGCTCTTCTGGCCACTGGTGCTGTGTTGATGGAGAAGATCCTTTATAAATGGCACTGTTCTTGCATATCCATGCAACAAGCACAGCCCAGGAAAATCCACCTAGAAAGCCAGAACTATTGGAATAGATTTCTCTTCCTATGGAATAGAGTATGTTGGTGAGACTCGACAGTGGGTTACAATTCTTTGGAAGGCAAAGAATTGGCAAGAAGGAATGGTTACGTTTGGCCCAGAACTTTACAGCACGAAGAGTTGTTTGGAAGTGTGCTAGATTGGGCACTGAGCTGATAATGGCCTGGCCATCCCTGTAGCCGCTGATCGTACGGAGACTGACAGGATCAAATTTTCTAAGGACTCTATCTTCCAGTCTTGACGGAGAGCACAGAGGCATCGAAGTGGGATAAAACCCATACACCATGTCAATCTAGAGAGCAAAGCACGTGAGTTTTATCAAGGCAATGCACATTCTCCCAGGAGTGAAAAACGGTACCTCAACGCCACCAAAGACTATGTTCAAAACGGGGACCTTTGCATCAAGTGCTGCTCTGAAGTGGCTGATCTTGCCAGTTGCTTCCAACAAAGGTCTTAGCTCAGCGAAGAACTAAGGTATGTGCATAAAATGAAAAAGCTTGTTAGCAGACACATACGGTATTGTATTAATAAACATTTTTCGTGGTGATAAACCACAGATCTGATAAACACCTGCTTGCAAGACAAATGGGCAGGGCCTATGCACAGAGCATCAATATCACTTCCACTTCCCTGATAGATTCAAATGACTTAGCAATTGTTTGTACTGTTTGAATCATATTGGTTCCAAATGATAGATAGGTTAAAAAATTATTACCTGAACGCCCATTTGACAAGATCCCATGACATGAAGCACTTCAACATTGAGTTTTTCATGGTAATGATTCTGAATACACTGCTTACACAGCTGTGCCAATATTCTTAGGGCCATGCTGCGTGATTTGCTCTCTGCATCATTGTGGTAACAGCCATGTTGTAATAAGTATTTACACAAACTGCTCCCAGAGAGAGAACTTGATGAATCCATGTTCCTAATGTCTACCTCCAATGCTTCATTACTTGGAAGAGCAAGGACCTAAAGACATACATGGGACTGTTTCAGCAAACAAAAGTACTTCATCTCTCTCTTAAACAATTAAAGATCTGATTTCTACTTACCCTGTTAGGAATTTTGACCTCTCCTCCAAAGTGCACCATATACTTCACGCCGAAGGGCTCATCGTCTTTTCTGCTTATCAAAAATACCTTATCCACATCCCATTCTATGGTCTGCCAAGCTCTTTGCCATTCGTCTATGTGGCTCTGGGTCTCCTTCTTTGTAGAAAACTGTGCCACAGTAAGGTGAGGAGAATAGCCTCCATACGACTTGGAACTTTGTTCACAACAGTAGGGATATTCCAATTCCAGTTCTGCTTGCAGTGCCTTAAGTCTATCAGTAGGCGTTGACTCAGGAGACAAGAAGACACTAGTGTTCTTACTGTGCTCAAAAAAGTCAAACTTGTTAAGCTTGAGTTTGAAGGACTCAAATTCTCTTAGCGTTTCTTTAAATATTTCCACGGCTTCCTCAAAATATTGCTCTTCCACAAACGACCATAGAAGAACAATGTGAGGCATCCAACGGTTAAAGCTCTTGTCATGTTTCTGTATCAGAAGAAACAGTATAGTTTAGTAAATAATGCTATGAGCAGGAGAAACTTGTTTAGTTAGATTAATTACCTGGCGAAGGGCTTGTAATGCAGGCCATAGTCTCTTAGGTGGTATGACAACCACTGCAGTGGTATGCACAGTTCTCCTCTGCTCTCTCATAGCTATAATCTCTTCTCGGCTGACAACTATTTCTGTGTAGCACAAAAAATGAACGTACTGTTAAGAAACGCACAGCAGTGCTTCAAATGAAAAACTGTACCACTTTCTTGTAGTTCCTTATCATCGCTCCTCTTGTTTATTGAAGTTGCTTCTGGGTGAACATATCGTAAGACGCTGCGAACTCCATAGTGATCAGAAGGGTACAATGGCTCCTCTCCAACAGAAGAGCGCAAAGCTTCAGTGCCTGCATGCAGTGTGATATAATGAAAATGTCACAAGACACTTACACAAGAGAACAAAGGTGGAAAGAAGGTAAATGGAGGAGAAAATACCAAAGAGCTCAACTGAATTGGGCGCCCATTGGCCATTGGAACGGATAAGTATACGATCAAGGCGTTTAGGCTTGCCACTCTTTGAATTCAGTGCAGCCAAACTATTCTTGAGAGGATCAAATGTATATCTGCATTGCATAAATATGATCAACCAACTGGCTGTAGAGAAATGTAACAAGCTGAGCTCAGAGAAGAAAGAGCAGAGAGATACCCAGGGTCTTCTGGATGAAGGCATCGCCAGGCATCAATAAAATCTCTACGGATTGAAGCATCAATATCATCATCGCCAAAGTTGAAGTCACCAATAATTAGACAATCTATTCCATAGTCTGTATGTGTGTTCCATCTGTTAGTTATAGGCAGTCATGGCCATGAGATTGAGGAGCAATACTGACCATGATTATCACCAACTGATGGGCAGGTTCGATCATATGCAACATTTAGCTGATGAGCGCGCTTGGTGGTTTCCTTCCGCTCACGATCGCTGGTAAGATGCACAACGGGGACATACAGAGTGCGCCTGTTTATGCCGATCTGCGCAATGATCAGCCTCTTGCTTCGTGAGTACTTGTGTTGCTCAAGCCTATTCCATTAAAATATATGAGTCCTATACTTATTAAACCAGCCATCTTGTGGGATTGGATAAGGGTAGTTTACTTTTGTAGAGGGAATTTAGAGAGTAAGAGTTGTCCATAAGGCACTAGAGTGCTACCATTTATATCAGACACATAGTAGTGTCTTCGAACCCATGACTCTCGCAGGAGGTAAGCAAGAAAATTAACAGTAACTTCTTCAAGCCCTGTTTGTTTAAATATATAAGAATGTGAGCTTTGACTCAGGCTCAATGCAATTTGATCATCTAAATGCTATGCCTTCTTACCAATAATATCAGCATTAGTATTTTCAAGAAGCCTAAGCATTGCAGGAATTCGTTGGGCGGTTTTTATTTGTTCCTGGGCATATAAATCAAACAGTACATTCCAAGTAACAACCACTAAAGAGTTCTAAAATAATGATAATAAAAAGGCATTCAATTAGTGCAAGCAAACATATTACAGCATGACCATGCTCCCACAAAACGAACTATTTATGTAGAGATTATTTAAAATGTGGTGCTTGTAGCTTACCACGCCATCAACAACGTTGGTAGCTTTGATGGAGGATTCTTTCCATTGTCCTTCTGCTGCATCATAGCGGTACGTGCTCAAGGGAGAGAAATCAGGCTTTTCAGCTATCTTACCCTGTACAACCACACAGTGAGGATTAGCATTGTGCATCACACTCACAGAGAAGATGAGAAAACATACCTCTCTGGTTTCTTTTGTTTGGGGAGATGATGTGGCAGCATTTTTGGTCCTTTGCTCTGGCAATTTATCTGTTTCACCACTGCCAAATACCTTGTCTATCCGTTTGTTTCTGTCCCACATTACCTCTTTACTTTTAGTGAAGTAATAGACTCTGCAAGAAACAAGAAAACGATAATTATCTTTTGCAGTTGAAAATTGAAAAAGAAGAAGATGATGCTTTGAAAAGAAGGCAGCAGCCAAAGGGGTTGATCATACCTGTGCCAGGGAATGTCCCCCCCAGGAATAAACTCGAGAAGTGGAATTTCAAGCATTCCTTTAAATCTGTCATGGTAGCCCATCCTCCACTCCGTTTTGTCACTGGTGTGATCCCATTTGATACGGTTGTACACATCGACAGAAGTCCTCAGTGCGGCCTTCTTTTCTTCAGCATCCTCTTTTTGTGTCCTTTTCTTGTTTCCTTTCGTGTTCTTTGTGGTTTGTTTGTTCTTCTTCTGGGGGTCCAACTCCATTGGGCAAAGCAATAATTATCCTAATTTTTTTGTTGCAACGTGTTGTGGAAGGCGTCCTGCTGGGGTTTTATGCAGAACATGCAAAGAGAGCTTCTGCAAAAATTCCCTACACCCACACTGCAATTAACAATATGTCTTTTTCTTGTATATGTGCATTTTGGTACATTTCTGTGCATCCCTTCCCTGAAAGCAAAATTGCTTTTCTTGCATCGAAGAAGAGGAAATCAAAAATCCAGGAAATATCCCCCTTCCAATTTCTTTGAAAAAATTTTACATTGATTATTTATTGTCGACATTAAAAAAGGCGCCAAAACACCAAGGCCCACACACAAAACAGCAAATGATACATCTTTATTTTTTATTGAAGTAATTGGTGAGTTGGTGGAGCCCTCACCTTGAACATAACATGGAGGAAACCCCTCGAAAGAAGCGGATCGCAAAGAGGAAGAACAAGATCCCTCAGGCACAAGATATTGTTATTGTTGGTGATAATAATCAGTCACTGAACAAATCGGACGAACAGAAGGAGGAGGGCCAGCAACCAGCTGCAGCCCCAACCAACACGCCACCACAACCACAGACAGAACAGGGCAACTCTAATTCAGAGATCTCGAGGGTCGAAGAGGAGGTAATTCTGCCTATTGAACCTTCTTCTGGCCCACCTGTGGTAGAAGAAGCTGCTCCTGCTCAAAAGGCAACAGAGGAAAAAACTGAAGCTGAGCTGTTCAATAGTGATCATGGCCTCCAAACGCCGCCGCCAGTTACATCTACGCCAAGAAAGAAATCAACCAAAAGGCATATGGACATACTCAAATATGAGTCTGTTAAGTTCCTTTCTCGCCCAACACCTGGCAAGCCACGCTCCCTGCATGGCTTAGCTACACCAACCCGTGCAGCACCCTCATACCATCAGCCTGCCAAAGAAGAAGGCAAGATGCCAGGAATGAAAGTCGTCTTTCCCAAAGGATGGAGTCGTCTCAACATGGTAAGCGTGCTAAAGCCTTTAGGCATGACCATCCCCCTTCCCCGCACAGACCCATTTCCTTCCTTCACCTGCAGGGGTCCCAATATTATGGCAAACTGCGCTCTTATGCAGAACCCAACGAGACTCCCATTGCCACGCCCAGTAAAAGAATAGCGAAGAGCAGTACGTAAAACGAAACAGAGCTCTGGCCCCAGTTTAAATCATTCAATGGTTCTCAGAGTGAACTACATATTTGCAGGGAAAGTGCAAATCACAAAGCCAATCGAGGTCACAGAGGCCAACGGATTTAATCGTATGCTTGAGCATGAGCCTGCTACATTTGCCAAGCACCGCGCTCGTGCGTGTGAAAAATGCCTTTCTCAGATAGATTCCAAGATTGAGGTATTGGCCACGTGCATTTTCTTATCTTCTTGAGGGACTGATTTATTATTTTAGCTCTAAGCTAACCCTCGCTCAAACCAGAGTATCCTAAGTGAAGTGGACTCAAGTTTGTTGACTAGCATATGCGATTTTGTAACCTTGAGTGGCGAGGAGTACAATTCTCGGGCAAAGATAGATAAGAGTGACATAGATGCATTGCTTTCAATGTTTACACAACCCTCACGTATTGAGATTCCAACAGCTCTTCTTTTCGTGGGAGGTAAGCTAACCCTCTCCCCACCTTCTTCTTACACGACCACCTCATTCGTGCCGACTAACTGTTCTTTGTATTACATTAGTGAACGTACCGGATCATGACCGGTTATTTGCACAGTTGGCGCATAACCTGAGTACACATAAATTCCCAGTGGCTTCTCTCGAATCAAAGGACTGCGGGTCATCCCTCAAAAAGGCTGTCAAGTCACTTGTTGCACAGTTTATCAGTGACAGCTCTCTTGGATTTACTTCAAAGCAGGTAAGTTCCTCTTTGAAGCCCAACCATAAGGTGGCGTCGTATGATAGACACAATTTTGGGTATTTCTTACATACATTCTCAATCATTTACAGTATACAATGCGTATGCTGAAGTATTGGTATGACAACCGGGGATGGACAAGAAACCAACAGCAAAACCGAGAAGTGTTATCCACAGATGTCACTACACCATCAACTCCTACTAAAGAGCGAAGAAGCACTGAACAAGAAAGTAAAATAAATGGTGGACAAGAAGAAGATATGTATGCAGAGGCTGATATGCAGCCTCCCCCGTTGGTAGTGATGATCAAAGATTTCGAATCATTTGATGCACCAGTTCTGCAAGATTTCATTTCAATTTTAAGGTGAGGGTCCTTGATATATCTTAGATGCAATATTTATGACTTACTTCTCTTGTGATTTCTCGTATTTACAGTCAGTATGAGTCCTCGTTGCCATTCGTCCTTGTATTAGGCCTTGCCACATCAGCCGACGCGCTGCACAGGTTACTCACACGCTCAATATCTGGGCGCCTACGAACGAAAAAATTCTCTCTTCATGCTTCTCATTTCTCCTTAGATGAGATCATCAACCAGGTACAGCCTAAGTTGTTGCTTGGCTTTTGCGTGTATCGTCATTTGACTGCTTGCTGTTGTTATTGTCTTAGATCATTATAGAAGGGGATGGAACTGGAGTAAAGTTTGGGAAGAAGCCCATCGATTTTATAAGGGACAATTTCTTTGGATGGAATTTGTCAATCCAAGCTGTTGCTCGCGAAATCAAGGTAAAACAAAGCTCGCGAACGCAAGATGAATACATTAATAATATTATTAATTTTCTCCCAGTACGCTGTAATGGATCATTTTTGGAACAACCCATTGGGCTTTCTGTGTGTAAATAACAAGAGTGCGGCATGGATGGCGACAGTACTGGACCCTGTTCATCTTGATTATATTAGGCATAAACTTCCCTCTTTTAAAAGGTAATGTGATATCTGATGTACTGAAAATATCTTTGGGCTAGACAAATGATAATTTTTTTGACCCATTTTCGGCAGAGAACTGCAGCTTTGCAGAGACAAGCAAACACGGGTCATTGTTAAGGTGCCTAAATTGAATGAGGAGAACAAAGACAAGACAGAAAATGATGACCAGAAAGACATTGCAACACCAGAAGCGAGAACAGACCAAGCAGTTGAGACTAAAGAACATGATGAAGTAACAAATGATCGGTCGATTGATTTTGAAGACAAGGAGACCTTAGAAGCGGATCTATTGATGAGCGATGATAAGTATTTGCGCACGAAAGTAGAGCAATGGATTAAAAACTTGCGCAGATACCAAAGAAATTTGGGACTAATGTGTGAGTGCTGTTACTGGCTCGTAGCGCTCTTCTCGAATGGTCTCACTAAAGAGAACAATGAGGTATTAGCGCTCCGTCTCTCTCTCACTCTTCCTCTTTTAGTAACATTTTTATGTTCTTTTTTGAAGGAGAATTTTGGATCTACCTCTTGGAAGTGTAAACTCTTCTTAGAGATGCTGCCCACAAACTATCATAACTTGCTGTTGCGAGGAAAGGGTAAGGTTATTCATCTGGTGCAGGATCACCCACCACTACCTACAAGTAGCGCATTTGTGAATTCGCATTTATTCACCAACATTGTGAACCAGCTCAAGTAAGTTAGTGCCACTGGAAAATCCAATCTTAGGTTCTTGCCAAATTGATTACATATTGTGGCAGGTATGCAAGGTTGCAAGACATAGTGCTTCTGCTGAATAAATGGAAGCAAATCATTGAAGCAGCTGCTGATCTTGTGCCACTCGAACCAGAGCTATTTGGAGTCCAGACAAACCAATTAAACAATAAGGGAGATGACATCCCAACTGAACAAAGAAATAGGTTCGTTAGTGTTTAGCATTTGTGATCAACAACAAATGCTAATTCTCCTTCTATGTTGTCTATGTTTTTTTCCCCCCTGTCTATTAGGAATATAATCATGGGACTGGAAGATTTAATACAGCGCCTCAACGCTCGCATTGAATGCCAAACAGCAGCCGATAATGAGTACGTGCCTGAGTTGGTTCTGCCCTTTCTCCTGTTCGTTATCCGAGCTATTGTTCTAACCATGTGCAGTCTAAAGGAGGACATCATAGGAAGCTCATCCTCGCTGCCACAATCACCATCCACAGGTAAAAACAAACAAACAGCCGCTATGTCAAGATGGAGTTTAGTCTAAATGTAAGTGCAACGCTTGCTTTTCGTTACAGGTTCGCCAGTACTGCGACGCACGGGGTCGCTCACCACCCCGCCACAGTCCCCTTATCTACAGCGCACGATGCTGCGCAAGGCCACTTCTTCAAAACGGCTGGAGTCGTGGATGGAATCATGGAAAGACACATTAGAACAACAGGTAGTTTATCATTTATGACAAAAATAAATCTTTGATGATGACTGTATGTATGCATAAAGTTTACTGACTATGACTTCTAAAAACCAGGTTCGTCACGACGTACAAAGTTGGATAATATCCTTCTTCAGGTTAGAATGAGATCGAGCCACACTTTCCTCTGTCTTCTTCCTTCCTCTCATTCTAAGTACACGAAATGAATGAATTGTCAATTGTTAACACGCTTTCTTTTCTCTATTTCCATAATATAGCATCCAATTGCCAGCGTACCACATGTTTCCGCTACACGAGGTGTTCTATTATAACAAAAGTGCATCGATGGAACAAGTACGTTTGTTTGCAACCACCTCCCTATCACACACTTTTTGTCTTTTTGCACATCTTATTCTTATTCTTATTCCAAACAATTCTAATTCTAATCAAGCAAGCAACTGTGCCACTGCTGAAATTTCGTTTCTTTTAGTGTTTCCACGCAGCGCCATTGACAGCAGTCAAGAGAGCCTTAGGTCGACCACATCGGTACTTGTACTGGGGCGATGGTGAGGAGTCCTCTGAGATACCCACTGAAAAGAGTCCCGACACATGTGTAGCGTACGTAGACCTCTCTTGCAGAGCAGAGAGAGAAACAGTTAAAGGCTAAAAATGGGTCAATTGCTAAATCCATTTCTTTTGGGTTTTTTAGATATGACATCTATTTGGAATGTGGAAAGTTGATCAATTTGAAGGACTGGTTTGATTCTTTCTGTGAGAGGATCAATCCTGAAATCTACCAGAAGAAACAAACAACAACAACAACAACAACAACATCAGGCAAAGGAGGAGGCAGAGCAAAGGGCAGAGGAAGAGGAAAAAATAAACGAATCAAAGAAGAAGAGGAAGAGGACGACAACAAGAAATCTGCTTCTTCAAGTTTTGATGACGATGAAGATGGTGGTGGTGGTGGTGCTAATGTGATGCAATCAAGATTGCTGGGGCGCTTTCTATCAGCGATAGGCGAGCTGCAGGTACTGGGATTCATTGCTGCGCCCTCGCAAGGGATGAGGAACAAAGAGGTCGTCGTGAAGCTTACCGTGGGAGGCAAGACTTGAGATTGTGTTGTGTTGTGTTGTGTCGGTCAGTCGGTTGTTTTTTATTTCTTGTGTTTGCAA
>CDFI01104998.1:0-10721 GCA_000826405.1 Acanthamoeba divionensis | reverse complement strand
GGGGGGGATGTGTACCTGTTTCAGAAAAATCGCCCAGGTGATCATTTTCCCAATCAATCCCGTTTGCTTGCAGGCTTTCGAGAATCATGCGTAACCAAACCCGTTAGTAAAGGGGGCGAATGGTAATGAGAAGAATTGTACCTTGGGGGTGCATCAGTTTGGATTTTGCTTTTTTTAGCTGGCTTTAAATCATCATCCTTCTGTGCATCATCTTCTTCACTAGTTCGTTTTGCTCTTTTGCTGCCCTTCCCTTTTTGGGTTCTATCACTTGTTTTCTCTGCATTAAGACCTGCTGTGGATGAATTGCCTGATTATTGTCTGTGAATATGGTACGTTGTTGTTTTGATAGTGCGATTATTTTTAACTGTGGTGTTCAAGTAGAGCGGAAGATCTATACCTGTAAGCTTAGCAGCACTCCTGGTGGAAACTCTGCAAGGAGTGGGCGGTGATGTTGACTTGGAATTGCATGACGCAGGGTGACTACTAACAGCACCTTCAGGTGACTCAGAATTGGGTTCTGGCACTTCCAGTTTGAAAATCAAATTGGTAAGTTTACACGCTTGTATAAAGAGTTTTACACCTTGATGTGACACCCCAGCATTGAAGAGAAGGTTTAATGCTTACCTGAATTGATGATGCTCCTCAGACATTGCGCAGCAGCAGAAGATGCGTGGCCCACTTCATCATCTTGCTCCTCAATGACAAAGCTTCCACCATCCTGCTTATGAACTTCTTTGGGCTTAATATGTTTGGCCTTACTTCCATTGTCCTTCTGCTCGACTTGCTCCGTGAAGATGGAATCATCATAGCAGCTGTCCACTTTCTTGGCTTCTTCGCCATACCCCTTCTTTACCTCTAATTGTTGCTCTTGTTTATCATTCTCCTCCATTCCCTCTTCCTTTGGGATAGAGGAATCAGAAACAGTGCAGAGGAAGCTCATCAAGTTATTGTCATCTTTTTGCTGGAGGTGGTCTAGTGCATCTATGGCTGAGTTCTCCTTCATACTTGATTGTTGTAGAAGTGTCAACTCGCCATTTGAGCCGGTAGTCTTCTCGTCTTCGTGTTCTTTCTCACTCTTCTCTAACTGTTGCAACTGAGTTTCTTTCTCCTCGTCTAAGATGCTCGTCTGTTCATCGATCGAGTCAGAGAGCAGTTCTTGGCAAGATAAAGGGCTACCCGCTGGCCCCTCTTCCTTTTCCTTCTCCTGCTGTTCTTGTTTGTGTCCCTTGCTTTGACCACCACAGTTGTTGCTTTCCACGTTCTCAAGAGCCTCATTTTGGTGGCCAGTTCTCCTCTCAAGTTCTTCAACCAGATTCTTATTCTTAAAATTCACCTCATCAGTTGTACTCGCGGTGTGAAGCATCCTTGGCTCTTGATCGTGATCCTGTTCTGGTTGTTGAAGTGGCGGTGAGGTGCCAGTGACAACGACCACAAATGGAGTTTTTTGTTTGCTGGGCGGTGCTAATGCATTCTGCTCAGAATGAGAGGCGGTGGGGTCAGTTGTAGCTGCTGAAATCGAATAAGGAGAAGAGGCCACGAGATGCCTTTCCACTTGCAGCTTATTATTATTGGTGGTGGTGGTAGTGGTTCTGCTGTCGCTTAGAGCGGTTCCACTTTCTGGCGGTTGTTTCAGTATGCTCACCTCCATCCCACATCCAATCAAAGGCTGACTATTTTTCTAAAAGGTTTGGTAGCAGTGTGGTTTAGATTTGAAACCACACACAACAATTCAGGGCTGGATGTGCTGGTGCAAAGAAGGGCACCTCCTATGCTCCCTGGCGGGCCTTTCCAACAGGAGGAGGAGGCTCTGGAGCTTGAAAAAGCAAAAGCTTGGCACCAAGAAGGAAGTCTTGATTCTTTCCAGCAAACAGTCAGTGAGCTTGCTCGAGGAGCACCAGTATGAGTATCGCTTCTTGAAGTGTCTTTCTGTGATGCCGCAGCAGCACAGCAAGCAGGTAGGCCAGCAGCGGAAACACAAAGAGACAGGGTATCTCTCTCCCTCTGCAGCGCCCTATATTTTTTTCTTCTTTAAGGGCGATGGAGAGGCTGCACTGGTCAGCACAAAGTTTGCCCTTGCGGGGGGGCCGGGTTTGACAGAAATTATGTAGACATGAGGCACTGCGGTCATTTCGGAGGCCAGGTGTCCGCAATTCAAAGAGAAACCGTCACATTGCTTGAAACTGCCGCCTTAAATGGTCGTAGGCCTGACGCCATCACAACAGCCATTACGAACCAGGGGCATGTTGTTGTGTGTGCACCCCTTAGGCCTTGTTTGTGTGACTGGCGTTGTGGTGGACTGATTCGCGGGCAGTAGGCCTCTTGTGAGTTATTTGTTTTCCCAACGAATAACTTAGACCGTAATTCTCTCTCCAAAGTGGCGATCTCATGGGAAGATTGGTGTGTGGTATATGCCGAATAAGGGAGGGTAGAGGTCCAAGTCCCAAAGTCCGTTTCAAAAAAAGAGAGGGTTCGAACATCACATTGGGTGGGGGGGGGCAATTCATTCGGGCGCCCTCCCGGGCTTTTTCACCGCCTTTTTCTTTTTCTTCTCTTCGTTGTTGTTTGTTTGTTTGTTCTCGTCAAACATCATAGCCCCCTTATGATTTGTTGATTTTGTTCATATTGACAACAAAACAAACCGTTCTTGAGCACAACCACAACAACAACAACAACACAAAGACATGACCCGAGATGACAACATAACGTCCCCCCAAACCTCTCTTTCTGAGCAAGCAATAGTGGAATTGAAACAAGTTGATGCCCTGTGTCTTCAAACTGTTGTCACAGACGAACAATTGAAAGAATTTGGCCCTCCTCACCATCAACAACAACGCCCTTTGGGAACGAAAAAATTTCTATACAGCACGACAAGACATGTTTCCAGCTACTTTTCAAAAACGAAGGAATTTGTTATCGTCTTGCCTCAATTTTGCACAGAAATCTCTCGAGCCTTCGTTCTCTTCACGTTCATAACGTTCATCGTATTGTTTGGAGTCTACTTTTCGTCATTTGCACATGTGGCTATCACGTTTCTGCAGTGGGTACATAATATGGGAGTGATGGGAGGGTTTATTTATATTTTGGCCATTGCCATGGCCAACGTTATTTTTATACCTGGTACTGCTCCCCTCATAGCTTCGTCTCAAACAAATCATTCAGTCTCCTACGAGTAGAAGTATTGATAGCTTCTATTCTTACAAAACAACCACAGCAACGCTAACAACACTGGCTGCGGGTTACATGTTTGGCCTGTTCTTTGGATGCGCCATAGTATGGGCTGGTTGTGCTCTTGGTACATACACATTTCTTTGAAAGAGAGGGAGAGAGCAGAGAGAGAGAGGACACAGCATGCTATTCCGCGTAACATTCAAGTTAGCACAAAACTCAGAAAATAATAGTTGATAAAGCGACAGGTACAATCAAAATAGACTGTGTAGACATTTTCTGAGTGAGTTTTGTCTTCACAAAGTGCACTTTTGAATGTTATGGGGAATATAGAGGCTAGCTGCTCTCATCAATGAAAAAGTGCTCTTCTCACCAGAGAGCGGAGACTGATACTGCACAGCATTTATCTAATTAACCATATTATGATAAAACCACTAGGGGCTGTTATTTCGTTTGTTTTGGGCAGGACATTGTTTCGGTCTTGGGTTAGCGCCCTTGCTCGCCAGTATCCAAAGATTTCTCTCATGGATCGGGTACCTTGCTACTCTTATCCTCTCTCTTCAGCCCTTTTAACTTGAACAGTTTTTGCTAATCACCATCACTCCAATTCCTCTCTTTTGCCTATAAAGGCTATTGGCAACAAAGCAGTTGCATGGAGACTGGTTTTGTTGTTGCGGGTCGCCCCGATGGTTCCTTATAACATGTTGAACTATGTGCTTTCCATAACACGAGTTGCATTTATGGACTATTTCTTTGCATCTCTTATTGGTATGGTGACCATGTTCTCAGAGAGAGCAGAGAGAGCAAGGGAAAAGGAGGACGAGCGCAATGGGCGTTTGCCTATGTTTCTCTATCCTTTAAATTAATTTTAGTTATTTCATCAAAGGAATGCTCCCTGGAGTCGTGGTGTTTGTTTATATTGGAAGTTTGTCACATGATCTTTCATCCATTATGAGCTTTTCTTCAGAACAGATGGGAAACGTTATGGAACAGAAGGATAGAAACGTTATTCTGGTACGTTCATGAATTAGCTGTTTGGTTCATATTACCTGCCCTTACGTATAGCTTTGTTTATACTTGTATCATGTTATTGCAGGCTGGATTTGTGATTACCGTGTTGGCATTCGTGGGACTTTCCTATCTAGCTGCAAGAGCGATCCAAAAGGAACTGAAGAAGATAGAGAAAGAGATGGATCTTGAAAATCCACAGACGCTGGAAAAAGAGCATTGCAAGAAATGTGATGACTGTGAAACAAATACCAGTGCAACCCAGAGAGAAGCAATGGCGGGTGGAGAGAAGAAAGATGTCCCTTTTACGGAGAACAGTTTACAACATGGAACACAAAACAAACTGGTTGAGAACTCTGAACAAAACAAGGTGACGATGGGCAGCGAGTTTGACAATAGGAGCTGCAGTCTACGAAAGAATTTATCTTTCATTGACGAAAGCTTGGTGTAATATTGTGATTATTTAACAAAACAAAAAAAAAAGATTTAAACATAACACACAGAGAGAAGGTGATAAATAGAGGAGGAAGAAGAAGGAAAGAAAGAGGGGCTGTTGTGCTCACAAAGTAGACACAGGCCCAAACTCAGAAAGCACTTGCATAAAATAAGGGAATTTAGTATTTCTTTTTGTTACAAATTTTCTTCATTTACAGAGCCATGTTGATGCTGTGCCGACAGCAGAGGCTTGCAGCAGTTGTTGGCTCTTTGCGTTGTGGTTTCCCTCCTGCAGGGTTGTGGTTTATCAGACAGCGCTCATCCGCAGTAACTGCTTGTACATAAGCTGCCTTCCGTTAAAAATCAAGAGATTTGATCATTTTACGGAAGCCCCAGCTAATCCCCCCTCTACATGCAGGCGCACATGTCACACACAGCAAACCAAAATGGTTTACATTCACTGGGCCCAAACGGTATTCTTCTTCAGGTCAGACCTGCCTCCCCAAATTCACAACATATTTGTTGCGTATGCTGAAAATGATGCAGCTGTGAGAGGTGTGCAAAATCAGAATCCGTTGTGGGCAGCAGAAGAGGAGTTGCAAAGGCTTGAGAGTGGTCACTTTTGCATAAGGCCAGCTGCGCTTGCCTCCATACTTGATTCTTTCCAGGGGTTAGTTCAATTCAAGATCACTCCCCCCGCCCCCTTCACATACTTACTGCCATATTCTGGAAATGTTTAGGCGTGGTGACAAGGAGCTTGTAAGGCGAACGTTAGATTTGTTGCCCAAGGTCCAAGAGGGTGATCTCATCAGTTACAGTCAGCTTATACACATACTTGCTGACATGCAACGCGCTGATGATGCCTTCGATTTGCTATCGATGATGATAAAAGCAGGCACGTACCGTTTATACTTGGAGCGCAGTTCATTATACTGATGATGAAGTAAGTCTCTTTCTCGAGTTATACTAATTTAATCCAGGTGTCTTTTGTGTTTTGCAGGCATTCAGCCCAACGAAGTGACCTTTCTTCCTTTGTTCAAGCTGTGTGGATCCATGGGAAATGTGGATAAGGCGTTCCATATCATTGAAATAATGAAAAGAGCAGGCGTGGATGCAGGGGTGTACAGCTACAGTGCCCTCATCGATGTTTGTGCTACACACATGCCTGAGAGAGGCGTGCAGGTCTTGGAAATGATGGTGCGCGAAGGCATTGAGCCAAACATCATTACATATTCCACTCTGATCAAAGGTTTTTCAAGGCTTGGAGACGCACACAGCGCCTACAATATATGGAGAATGATGAAGGAGAATAACGTAGAACTTAGACTTGATATATGTGCATCTCTGATCAACGTTTTGTCATCATGTGACCAAATGCTTGACGATGCCTATGAAATTGCTGCAGAAATTGCGACGAAGAGGCCCGAATTTGACTTGTTTGTTTACAACTCTCTGTTCGGCCTATATGCACAAAGTAAGAACGACTCAAAGGCTTTAGAGTTGTGGCAAGCCATGCGAAGTTCTCGCCTGAAGCCAGACGCATTCACTTATTATAGTTTGATCAGCTCATGTGCACACCAAGAAGATAGCGTAGCCACAACCATAGGATTACTCAAGAACATGAGCGAGGATAAAATAAGCCCCACAACTGCCATCTTTACCGCCATAGCAGGGATATGTTTGCAACAAGGTACAAACCCTTTCTTACTGTGTTTTTGTCAAGTCTTGTTAAATCTCACTCTGGCGAACATCCAATGGATATGAAATGAAAAGGAGGGCATGACCGAATCGTAGATGCCATAGAACGGATTCTTCCTTTCTGCACTATCAATGACAAGGAAAATGGGGCTTTCGATACTCTCATTCATTATTTTGGAAGCAAGAAGCAATGTGAAATTGTAATCAAGGTTGCTGAGTTTGCGAAGGAAGCCAATTTTTCTTTGGACACAGAAGCAAGTAATATCGTTTGCAATGCTCTTCTAAGCGCAGGCCAGGAGAACAGCGCTCTAGCAATGTTGAACAATATGGTGGACGGTGAAGGGGCAAAACCAGATGTCATCACGTTTACCTCATTCGTTACCCATTATGGACACAGAGGACAAATAGATGCAGCTCTTGAGATGCTGAAGCGCATGCAACAATCAGGGATTAGCCCCAACAGTATAACATATAGTTCTCTTTTTACCAGTTGTGTGAAGAGAGGAAAAGTGACAAGAGCTTTGCAAATCTGGGACGATATGAGAGAGAGGAACTTTCCAATGGAAATAGATGTCTCCTTGGACAGCATGGTTCTTTATCTATTGCGCAAAGACAAGTTGTATAAAAGTTTCTTATTGTTGCGCAAGATGAAGAAAGTGGGAGTCCCATGGAACAACAATACAGTGGATCTCTTTTTGGACTCTTGTGAAAGGACTGGAAAGAAACAATTGGCTCTCCAAGTGATGAAAATGAGACAACAAATCCAAGTGGATAAACTACAGAATCATTGATGATACACTTCACCACCAAGCTGAATAAATGTTCCCAGGGCATTCAATATATATTGCTACATCATCATCATCATCAAAAGACTGTAGAGATATCTTCCAAGGGTCTGTGAGTTTCCTCTTCCAAGCCTATTTTATTTTATTTTATTTTATTTTATTTTATTTTTCTGTTTTTATTTTATCACCACCAGTAGTTATGGTTTTTTTTATGGTTTTTTTTGCTCACGCTTCTTTTCTCTCTTCACAGCAAGGAATTGCTTCTAAACAAAAAACAGACACCTGCAGATGAGTTAATGGCGCTCCCGGGGGTTTGGAGGAGTTCCGTTTGTGTGGGTGGTGTAGGTCGCACGCGGTAACGTAGCGCCATGGCGATGGAAGGAGCAAAATAATTTTTGTTGGGCGAATAAAGGCGCCGCCTGTCTCTGATGGCTGGTAACAAAATGCCGACATCTGATTGGGCCTCGCATTTCCATAACGAGAGTACAGAAACAAACTGTTTTTTAAAAAGGTTTCTTGAGCAGCTGCTGGAGCACTCTTGCCTCTAAACTAGAACGGGGGGAGTCTAACGTTACACTCTCCAACTCTAGTTAACTCTGCTTGTCATATATACAGATTTTTCGGTTGCTCAGGTTAGCATTCATTTCTGCTTCAACACTGTTTTCCACCAACTGTCACCCTTTCAATCTTGTGACACGTCTATCTAAGGTCTGTCTTTTGTTTACTCTTCTTTAGATTCATCTGCACTCTTGTAATATGGATAGGATATCCGTAGAAGAAGAGGAAAGAACCACAGTGCGTTTTCTCTTCACCGACGAAGACTATGAGCACCATCTGCGCTCCCTACACTGGACCAAGGAAGAAACTCTGAAGCTTACTGAATATGTGAATATATTTGGATTTGACTGGGAGGAGGTAGCTCAGTCCTTCAGTGATCCACAAAAACACCCTTTGGTAAGTGAGCAAACAGGCCTGTTTACTAGCAATCCTCATTTTACTGTCTTACTTTGTTTTGCCTTTCGACTTACAGGAATGTCAAGAGAGGTATCAAAGACTGATTGACTTTGTCACAAAGCAAAATGGTGGTGCCATGATAGTTCCTCAGGACACAGCTAGTCCTGAAGGAGCCATTGACTGCTCTCAACGCCCTTTCTTATCTTCCAATGCACCTGTCTACGAGAACGGCCTGTTTGCTCTGGCGGCCAGCTGTCGCCCACATCAGTCTTCTAACCGGCACCCCTCTGGCAAAACTGCAGCAGAAGGTGCAACCAAACGAAGCTCAGTCACTGTACCTGGAAACCCCAAGTCAAGCAAGTTAGCTTGGAAGAACAATGATCCTCAACATGCTCCTGTGGTAAGAAGATATTTTCTTGTTCAGAGTCATCACACTTCACACTCGCCTCTACCTTTTAAATTTAATCACAAATATAGGTGTCAGGCGCTGAAGGAGTCAGACAGAGCGCCCTGTCAGTGGGGTCCATGCACAGCCGAGGCAGTACTCCAAACGTTTCATCTGCTAGCAGCAGGCCAGCGAACAAACTAAATCTCCCTTCAAGAAAAAGCATTGTCACCAAACAGGTTTTGACTGAAGATATAAAGCCTACTGTTATGGATCCTGCAGTACGACCTGTTGAGGGAGGGAAAAGGAAAGGCAGGACCAGTAGCTCCTCAAGGAAGAGAATGAGAAGGACAGCTTCAGAAATAGATAGGAACTATAAATGTGAGATGCCAAACTGTACAAAGTCATACGGATCAGAAGGAGCTCTCAAGATGCATATGAAGCTCAAACACCCTGGGGCCAGACAAAACTCTTTAAAACCCTTGCCAAGGCTACCCGTTCCCCCCATGCTGTTGAACCCTTTTATCCCATTTGGCCTCTCTCCAATGCTGAGCTTTCCTCACCAGCTGCTGCAGCCTCCCGCTTCACCATCCACCCTCTTTTTTCCTCCTCATCTTGTGCCTGCCTCTATGATGGCTCCTCAACTCTTTCACCATCCTTCATCTTTTCAAGCTATGAGTAATAATTCGGCCAGTTCTTTGGAACGTTTATCAAACTCTGTAGCCTCGGGATCATCTATGTCACATTCAGCTCTGGAATCACCCAAAGGTATCTCTCCCAAGGAGAGAAATGTGAGCAGGTCTATAAGAGAACCAACGCGTCCCCTTACACTAGGAATGGGATTAGGAGCTGGACATTTGGCCGTGGGACTTAATGGGTTGCATAGCCCCTCTCTATCGTCACTTATGGAAAGCCCTGAGAACCATCAGTTCAATCCTTTTGTTGGAATAAGCAATAACACGGCAAGATATCAGTTTGGAGACACTGGCACAAACCTGTTAAACTTCAACAACCCTAGTTCTTCTACCCTACAGTCTCACTTGCAAGGCCACATTGGGCATAGTGACATGTCTAATCTCAGCGCAGATCATGTGTATATGAGCAATCCGTTTGTCTCTGGGGGTTCCAACTTTCTCTCCTCTAGTTTTTCTGCTTTCAAGTGTAATACTATGGTCATTGCCTTGTTAAGGCTAGAGATTGGAGAATTTATTTACATTCCCAAGCTTTCAGGTAACACCACACACTGGCTCGTTTCTTGTTTTGCATTGCTATTATATAGACCCTTTTGAATTCATCCATCTCTCTCAGGTGATCTTATAGCTCGCTTCAATTTTGATAAGAAGATATTCGAGTGGGAAGTCAGTACTATTGTTGGGCGCTTCATCATCCAAAGCTCTTTCAATGACATCACAGGTATGTGTATAGCAATCAAAGCATCACCTACACTTCAGCATGTGGCATTTAGATTTACCCTTGGAGCTTTTCTATGAAGGCTTTGGACTGGAAGTGCCAAAGGATGGTACAGCAGTGCTGACCATAGAGTTTGCTCGGCCACCCCGAATCCACCAGTCTTTGAACACCAACGCCTGGATACGTAATTAATCTCCTCCCTTTTCCCCGTAACTCTAAATGGGATAATGGCTCACAAGCCTTCATAAAAGGTGAGCTCCTTAAGTTCAAGCGCCATGTCTTGCAATTTGAGCCCGATGCCCTGAATAAACTTCTTGAGGCCCTCTTGGATAGCGACAGTAGACTTAAGGAATTGGCAAGGCTTGGCTTGCCTCCTTTAACCAATCCATACTTTTCTTCTTCTTTTGAAGTAGAAAATGGTGACGAAGGTGGTCTCATGGAAGGACCCACCTCTGCCCATCACCGTTCCTCTGCAGAAGAGACCCATGAAGATCATGACGATGATGATGATGATGATGATGAGGACGACGACGATGATGACGACGACGATGATCATACAGGCTTTCTCGTGCCTTCAGCTAAACTTCCTCATCTGTCCAGTGGACAAGAGTCATAATAACGAACTACGATTTTTTGTACAGACTTGAACCACATTCTTTCAAGAATCTCTCTTCTCTCCCAACAACAATTATTATTTATGGTTCCTTCTGTTTTGTTGTTGTTACAACAATTAAACAATTATTAATATTAAAACTCATATTTTACATTCCAATGACAAATTCTCTTACGAAAATTTAAGGATTTGTGATTTTGGTCGACTTCGTAGCTGGTCCCTACGACGACCACCAAGACAACTGCCTTAGCTTCTTTTTTTTTTTTTT
>CDFI01104989.1:0-10545 GCA_000826405.1 Acanthamoeba divionensis | reverse complement strand
AGAAATGCAGATAAGTCAAATATGAATATGAAATGATGTTTTCATACCCTAATCTCAATATTATAGGTGACACTTTCAAGACTGTAAAAGCCATTCACACTTTGCAAAGCAGCGTTATTCTTGTAATATAACAGTCAGTCAATATTAACAGCAGGGAGTGTAGAACTAAAAAATGATTCGAAGTAAGTGGATATTTACCGTGATTTCCACGTAGCCATTTGAAGATACAACCACATTTCGTTGTTCCTGATTCCTTGTTTGCACGGTTGACCATGAGTTCCCCTTTAATCAAAATAAACAGTTTCTTTGAGTAACCAACAGTTTAGCAATTGTGTTTGATCCGGCGATTTACCATAATGCCAACAGCAGCGAGTGAAGTCAAAGAATCAAACCCAGAGACAGATATCAGATTGGTGTTTTCCTGTACATGAAATAAATTAGATTCTGCAAAAAGAAGAGATCATGAAGAGAGACATATGTGGAAAGCAAAACACGAAAACAAAAATGAAGACAAAGAGTAAGACGAAGACAGAATAATTGTGAAGGCCATTGTTACTGTTATTTCAGCGCCAGTATATAGATTGGTAAGACTGTGAAAAGCGTCCAAGATAGCCATGCTGGACTGACCCTGCAGAGCGATACAAAACAAATAAATAATACAACAGCAATGAAGAAAAAAGCATTAAGATTTCGAAAAGTGACACATCAAATAGCTATTGGCCTGTCAAACACTAACCTTAATGACCAGTAAATTGACTCGTTGCAGGGCGTTAAAGTTGGGCATGCTTGTGACATTAGTATTGTCCTGTTTGTGTAGAAAGAAAATGAGGGAGGGAAAAATGGTCAATACAACTGTCATTAGAAAATGGGAATACATTAATAAAAATCTCAGTACCTGAACGATAAGGTCCCCTCCAACAGAAACCAGATGTGTAAAACCACAGACTTCATTCAAGGTTGGGTTACTCTGAGTGATGTGTTAATGCAGTTGTTAGAGAATGAAAAGTGGATAAATATGTAATGCAATCACTTGCAATCAAAACAAACCTGTATTACAAGGCTACCATAGACTTTGACAAGTTCAGGGAAACAGAAATTGCCTAAGGATGGATTGAACTGTTTGGTATGTATGAGAGAAGTATGGTTAGCAACAAGACTTGGATTGGGGTCGCAGAGAATTTGTACCGCAATGGTGATAGAATAAGCTTGAGTCATATTCGGGGTGAACTCAGAAATGCTTGACAACACAGTGTTGTTCTATTTTTAATGTTGCGGTGTCAAAAGTAAAATATTAGAAAATAAAGAGGATAAACCAAGTTGCATATGTATTCAACATATAGTTGATATAGAAGGAGCAAAGTGTACCACAATAGTGAGTGCAAGTGGGGTGATAGTTTGTGTCACACCATGACTCACCAACGCATCATTATTCTGAACAATCATAATAATACAAATATAACATGAGTGGGGCAAGATAGAGGAATGAATTATGCAAAATGAAGGGGAAAAAGAGGGAACAGAGGCATACGGTTATCGAGATGGTCTTGCCCACTGAACTTAGAACCGTCAGGTTGACTGACACAAGAACTGGGTTGTCCTGAGTATACAGCATGTGAATGAATAAATAAATGACATCACCAACAAATAAGACAACAATTGCGGATATGAAAATTGGCTTACAATGATCTGCATGTGTCTACCAATGTGCTGCACCAAACTGAGGCCTTTCACTTGTTGCAGGTTGTGATTTGCCTAAAGATACAGAAAGTTAGCTCGCAATAATAACACATCATGTGCTAACTGTTAATAGAATTGTTCCGTGGCAAACATCTTCACTTATAAATATATTGAGGGGATGCAGTATTCAATGTATAGATCATATACCTGGATCTCAAGAGAACCTCCAATCTGGGTCAGATTGGTGAGTCCATTCACTGATGTCAAATTGGCATTACGCTACCACGTCCCACATCACATTTGCATTATTCCAGTACAAGAAAGAGATACTTAATAACAAACAACATCCAAAAAATCAATAGGCATGTATTGTAAAAATACTGACCTTAATTGAAAGAGAAGAGCCAAGTGCTGTCACACCATTGAAGCCAACTTCCACGAACAGGTCGTTGTTCTGTTTGAAAAACAGACAAGATTGGTATATTAGATTTTAAAAAAATGCTATGTAAATTGGCACTTAATGTTGAAATGAAAACAAGTACAGTACCCATATAAAAAGGCCTCCCCCAATGGAAACCAGATTGGGCAGATCAAATGGCTCCAATACGGGGTTACTCTGTTTTTGAGTGCATAGAAAATAATGTCAAACAAATATCTACCAGTTGTTATCCATATACAAAATGATCTTCGCGTACCTCAAAATAAATGTCAGAACCAATGGTCACAAGTTGTTGCAAACCATTGAAAACCTTCAAGTTGTCGTTTCCTCTGATGTCAAGGCCATATGTCAGCGCTGTCACATTGTGGAACGCATCGACCATCCACAACGCATCGTTTCTCTGTTGTTAGGTTATATGATTTTAATTATAGTGTTGACACCAACTCCATCATCACAGTCACTGTGTTATCAAGAGGAGTGTAAGTATGCGTACCATAATGATGACATAGGCGCATTCTGTGTTTGTGCTTCTTTGTTCCTATTATTATGAACACACAATTTGAGGTTAAAACAACATGCTACAGCCAAGTAAAAGAGGAGTGGGACCTGTTCTCTTTTCGTCATCACTGAACCACTGTTCCCCTACAAAGAACGAAAGCAGTTAATGACTGATGTTTGCTGAAGAGAAAACACAAAGAAAGCCGTACCAGAACTCCAACGGAGGCAAGAAGATCGTTGATGGCATAGAACCCAGACACATATCCCAACTTGGCGTTGTCCTTTTAATACACGAAAAATTTTAAGTCCCAGAAGTGGCGATGCAATACAAGGATTATAAAAAAACGTAAAAATATATTTGAAGCGTTAACAACGTACAGCAATTTGAATGCCAGTGGACAGAGTGGTCAGGCTATGAAATGCGTCCAAGCTTGTCACGCCAGACAGACCCTGTGAATATACAAACCAAAAGGACGTTAGAAGTGTGACGAAGTGACTTATGGCCTAACGTTAGCAATTACAACGATTAGCGAACCTGAATGAGAACAAAATTGACACTTTGCAGGGCATTGAACCCAGGCATGCTTGTGACATTTGCATTGTCCTGTTTGTGCAAGAGAGACAACAAAGTAAGAGAGAAATGTGATGAGTGTTCAAGTTGGTTTAATATTGGATTGATATTTGACAAAAAAAATGCCACCAAAAAAATTAACAAATAAATACAGTACCTGAAGGATGAGGTCATCACCAATGGTTTCTAGTTTTGTGAATCCACAAATTGCACTCAAATTATTATTGTCCTGGTGTTGTGTTAGAATTTTTACGTTGGTTTGAGTTAAATTCATTTCAAGTACGAATGCCTTAACGCAACGAACCTGTATAATGAGACTTCCATCAACCTGCACGAGCTCAGGGAAACAGAAATTGCCCAAGGATGGATTGGACTGTAGGCGTGCGCACCACACAGAATAGCATCAGCAAATGAATAAGAAATATATACAAATTGCACAAGACACATACCGCGATGGTGATTGAATAAGCCTGGGTCATACTGGGAGTGAACACAGAAATGCTTGACAACAATGTGTTGTTCTATTTTTAAAAAAAAACGCTTTAATTAAATAAAGGAAAGGCCTGCAGTAAGAAAGTTAAAGATAAAGTTGTAGAAAATACCACAACAGTGAGCCCCAGAGGCGTGATGTTGTATGTCACACCATGACTGACCAATGCGTTATTATTCTGAACATTACAAAAAATAAAAAACATAGCAAAATAACGATCGTAAGATATAAAGTAAGCGGACAGACAGTTGTGAAGAGGAGAAAAAGATGTACAGTGATTGAGACAGTCCCGCCTATTTGAGCTAGAAGATTTAAGTTAACAGATCCAAGTACTGTGTTATCCTGAATGTGTACAAAAGCATTTTTAATGGAATGTATTAGAAGAAATACTTCCTTTTTTTGCTTAACATGCTGAAAAGAGGCCTTACCTTCAGGGCAAAACTGCCATTTATAGCAACAAGAGAATCGAAGCTGAGATTGGATAACAAAGGATTATTCTGCAAGAGATGGAACGAGGATAGGAAAACGAAGTGCGATAAGATAACTTTAACTTTACTCACAAACAAACAAAAATAGATTGGGCCAACCTCGATTATTAGGGCATCACCAATTTGCTCCACGCTCTGCAAACCACTAAATGTTGTCAACGCTCCATTACTCTGTTTGATGGTTTGTATGGTTAGCCACCCAAGGGAGATTATTGAGCGTTTGGTTCGGCTGATTTACCTTGACCACAAGAGAACCGCTCAGCCAACTCACTGCATTCACATTCACCGTGGTAAGAAACGGGTTTCTCTGTTGGTTGGGAGAAGAAATGTCAATTAATATAAAGGATCCAGAACTATGCAACCTTGTTCCAAAGGTGCTAAAGGAATGAAAGATGCCCAAAAAAAACTTCATTTACTGCTACAAAACATAAATGTTCTGATGATAAAGTGTGAGAGAAAAGTACATACATGGACTAACAGAGAGTTGCCAACAAATTGAAGAGAAGACAGATTTACAGACACCAAACCGCTGCTCTATTAAGACAAGAAGAATATTGTTAATAGCGAGCGCGCAGGGAAGGGAATGTTGTTGTAGTACCTCTATGTTAAGATCGTAGCCCACTGTGACTACGTTCTCAAATCCGCTCACTGATTGCATATACTTGTTGCCCTGTAGGTCAAGAGCAAATGCGCAACACCCAACGAACAAACGAAGAACCGTGTTCAATTCTTTGTCCTCTCTCGCCCATAGGCATACACTCAATATGGGTGATACGACGTGCACTTACCCTTATCTCAAGATCATAGGTGACACTTTCAAGATTGTGTAAGGCATCCACGCTCTGCAATGCGGCGTTGTTCTACAACCAACAAACAAATCAGATGTGGATGAGACTAAATGCTTTCAACATCACGAAATGTCGTACCATGATGATAACATAGGGTTTTTCAATGTCCATACTTCTTTGTTCCTACAATTGCAATTAAGGTAATAAGTGAGAGAAAGAAGGTGAGTTGCAAAACAAACAAAAGCGGAAGATATTTTGCACAAGAACATGAAGTAAAAACCTGATTTCTTTTTTGCGCAGTAGACCATGAGTTACCCTATTTAGAAGCGGTTAAAACGATAATGGCCATTATATATAATATTATACCAAAGGATATGGAAACTCATATCAAAGCATCTCAACAAGTGGCGGCGTACCAGAATACCAGCAGAACCGAGTGCTGTCAAGGAATTAAACCCAGAGAAAGAAAGCAAATTCGCATTTTCCTATCATCGTTCCATTTCAAAGTGTAATACAAAGTTAAATACATGTGAACGAGCCGGTGGACACAACTCTTAACTTTCATAGGAAATACAACTTACAGAAATTTCAACACCGGTTGACAGAGTGGTAAGGTTTTGGAAAGCATCCAAGCTTGTAATGGCCTGACCCTGCAAATGAACAAATCAAAGAAATAAGAGTGAGATGACAGGAAGTTCAAACATATGTATGTAATTACGATTTAAGAAACGCCAAACAAACCTTAATGAGCAGGTATTTAACTCTTTGAAGAGCATTGAAGCCTGGCATGCTTGTTACATTTGTATTGTCCTGTTTGTGTATCAATTTGATATTGGTTTGGAGGGTTAAAAAACAGCATAGAAAGTGGGTACATATGCTAGAGCGATAAATATAATAGTACCTGGATGATGAGGTTGCTACGAACTGTAACCAGTTTTGTAAACCCACAGATCGCGGTCATGGCAGGGTTACTCTGTTATGTTATTAAATGGAAAAGTCTAGTTTTGGCAAACGAAAAATGAAAGAGTAAAAGAAGGCACACAAATCGCAACCCTAAACTATTGTGCCAGACACAATCATAAAACGAACCTGTATAATAAGGCTTGTATTGACTTGGACAAGCTCAGGGAAACAGAAATTGCTCAACGATGGATTGAACTGTGGTAGAAAGAAAAAATAGAAGTCTATCATGATTAATATAAATATCACCAAAGAGCTTCGAGAAGCATTGAACAAACCCCAATGGTGATAGAATGTGCTTGGCTCATAGTGGGAGTGAAGGCAGAAATACTTTGCAACAATGTGTTGTTCTGTTAAAGAGAAACTATTTAGCGCAAACAACAGATGGGTGAAATACTTTTAAAATAAAAATAGACTGAGGATGCATACCACAACAGTGAGCACAGATGGCTTGATAGTTTGTGTTACACCATGACTCACCAACTCATTATTATTCTAAACACAACAAAACGTAAAATAGGTACGTGAGTGTTGAGAAAGTTAGAGAATCGTATGCATTAGAAGGAACTATGCAAGCCATGAGCAAAACTGGAGCAGGTCATACAATGATGGAAACGGCCCTGCCCACTGAATTAAGACCAGCCAGGTTGACAAATGTAAGCATCGGGTTGTCCTGAATATACATTAATAGGATGAATAAGTTTATCATTGATGAAACCATTGAACAGTATAAAAACTTATACCTGAAGCGTAAGACTTCCATTTATAGCGCCAAGGGAAGAGAAAGTGAGGTTCAGCAGTACAGGATTATTCTTAGAAAGATGAGACACATTTAGCAAAGCAAAAGAGCACTAAGATAGCAGACTGCAGCTATGACAACAAAGATCTTCATACGTGGTCACTTTACCTGGATGATAAGAGACCCACCAACTTGTGTCACAGTCTGCAAACCGCTCACCCCCAGTAAAGCGGTGTTGTTCTATTTGTCTTGTTATTAGCTATAAAATCTGATGAGAAAAAGAGGTGTGCACACATACCTTAATAGTGAGAGAAGCGCCAACCCAGCTTACAGCGTTGAGGTCCAATGTGGTAATAAGAGGATTCCTCTGATATGCAGGGCAGTAACATGAGCACTTCATAAAGTAACCTTGGAGTCAAAGTTAATTGACTGTGTACTTACATAGACGAACAGGGCCTGGCCAATATAGTTGAGGAAAGGCAAATTGAAAGAAACCAAAGAAGGGTTGTTCTAAAGTGAAAACGAAAACAAATCAGCGTGCCAACAAAGAGAAATCCTACAATGAACAGAGTTCTTGGTTTAAGATGAGTTGGGTTTACCTCAATGTTCAGATCCTCACCCACTGTTGTCAGTTTCTCAAGCCCACTTATTGATTGCAGGTACATGTTGCCCTATGGGTAGTAGAGTAAGGCCATTCATATGAGATAAATGACACAACATGTGTTCAATGCAAAGTCACCGATGAATTGGGCTTTGAGCTCAAGGAGGGTTACCCTGATCTCCAGATCATAGAGGAGTTGTGTGACATTGTGGAATGCATCGATAGTGTGCACGGCAGTGGTCTTTGTGGTAACAGAAAACAGGCATAGTGTGTGAGAGATAATTTCAATCAAATAAATCTGACAACATTGTACATACAAATATCATGACATAGCCAGCATTTGTAGCATTGCCCCAATCAGTGGTCTCTGTGACATCGGAAACATATGGAGCAACTGCACCTTGCCAGTTGTCCTGATATCACACACCACAAAGAGGAAGAAAAAGAGTGTGGTTAGGGTGTCTATCTATCTTAGCACTGAATTCAACTGAGATCAAGTGGGGGGGGGGCAAACCAAAAGGCCAATGCTTCCCAAGGATGTCAGAGAAGAGAACCCAGTGATGCTGACCAAATTGTCATTGTCCTGAAAGAATTATTTAATTGTATTAGAGAAAGTCAGAGCAGTGCAAGCTACATGTATGTTCTTTCGAACTTTTTCTACGGAATGTGAAATATTCAAAATTAAATTAAAATGTGTCAATCACATTCCGATCATTCCCGAATAATATTAGAAACATATCAGATCTGAGAAAAAATTAAGAATATTGATAAATGTCGACATAACATACCATCATTTGAATGCCTGAGTAAATGGTCTGGAGCTTTGAGAACCCATTTATACTTGTCAACAGTGGATTGCCCTTTTGGTACACCATGAAAGTCAAGGTTAGGTTTTTTTTAAGAGTTCAACTCTTTGCAAAAAAAAAAGTAGTTTGCATTGTTTTTTTCACCTGGATCCTGGCAAAGCCAATAGACTGCAGTGAATTGAAAGATGGCAGCTGTGTCAACCTTGTATTATCCTAATCCATGTTTGACAAATTAAGAAAATTAATGAATGTAATTAAAAAACCCGGAAAAAAGGCGGTTTGGCAGTTTTGTCCAGGACAGAGCCATCCAAATTGTGACACTCCCTGACAAGGAGATCTTTCTCTCAAAGGGGCATGACGATTCATCAAAGTGTGCTGCGGATGGAATTGTTGCCCTGCAATAGGCACTTGAATGGGAAAAAAAAGTGTACACTGTGGCCACTACGTACCACGATGTTAATGAAACCGCCCACAGTGACCAAGCTGGCAAAACTTCCCGACATATCCACAAGGTTGGCGTTACTCTGAAAATAGCATATGAGAGTGTGTGTCAACAACTAACTGTGTTGTGTGAGAAGATGTGAAGTTGTTAAATAAACGTACAGATATGTCTATGTTGCCAACAGAAGTTAGCTGGCTGAATAAGTCGGTCATGTTGTAGCCCGCTGCACTCAAAGTTCCAGTGTCCTGAGTGTAAAGAAGGGGGAAAAAAAGGTTGATGTAAGCTTTGTTGTGTCCTGCAAACTTAAGAATAATAAATAAAACAAACCTGGATAGATAATGTTCCTTGTATGGTTGTGATACTGTTGAAGTCAGACATGTCTTCCATGGCTCCAGTGTCAACCTTTGTTGGCACAGAGAGAGAGAGAGCCATTAGACTTCAGCCATCCAGGCCAACAACAAAAGAAGATGTCTGCCTCAACGGCTGAGGAATTGCCCAAGAAGACACTTACTTGAATTGTGAAGTGTCCTGCCACAGTGACTAGACCAATGCAGCTGTTTTGAGACTGTTTGAGAGAAGATATATCTTGTGTGAGAAAACGAAACAAGCGCAGCTAGAGAAAAGCTGCAACGCCGTCCATCTTGGAAGAGGAATGGCATCCTCAAAACAATACTTACCCCATCCGCCACTACCAAGTCCCCAAGGCAAGATGTGCCAGATATCGAAGCTGTGCATGTGCAGTTCAACGCAGCAACTTGTTGTTGTTTGAATAAAAATACAAGCACAAAACATAAGAACGCCAACACTCTGATGTTTTGCGCCGTCTTCATGCTTGCATGCTATTTTTTTGTTTGTTTCTAGCCTTGTGTATCTCTGTTTGTGATCCTCACCAAGCAACGAAGGAAGAAAAAAATGGGTGCGCTTAAGACGTCTTGTGGGCCGCTGCTAAGTGCTCAAGCTTGCGGGCACTTACACACTTAAATAGCAAAATAGAGCCTTCTTGGTCCAAAGGTACCTTTGGCGCCTGGCAAAATATGATCTGCATCTTGTTCCGTTCGAACGATCACCCTCTGGCCAATGAGACCCAGGGCAAGATCCCATTTACGCGTATTGTGTAGAAATAGCGCACCTGCATTAAACGTCGACTTCTGTTGAATTTACTAAAAGGCCGCAAAACAGTCGACTGCAATGCACACCGGCGCGTTCCCATTGGCGCAAATTTTCCGTCATTTTAGGAAAGAAAGACCCGAAACAGAGGCAACACAGCGAAAGGTCCTCTCTTGTTTCTTGTTGGCGTCCTTGGATGTTGTTGTTGTTCTTTATTTATTTGCACTCTCCATGGCACGCGTGGATCCCTGGTCTCTGGGTGCTGATTTGAATTTGGCACTGCGGGTTTCTTTTAAATTCTATTTTAAAAAAAAGAAACGGCAAAGCAAGAACAAGTGTAAACCCTAACTTCTTGTTGATATTGTTGGCTTGTCCAGGACATGGCACACATTCAGGCGACATGAAAATTGTTCTTAACTTCGAATATGCAATTAATGGATTGCAAATATGCTCCTCCAATTTGTACAATTGGGATGAAGGAAAGAATCGAGATACTAGATATGGTTGGAAATCACAAAAAAGGAGAGCACAGGCTGGGACATAGATGCCAATGTCATGAAAGGGTGTTGTGATTTTGTTGCAGGCATTGAAACAACTGTCTCCCATTCAGATGCTGCGATATGACAATTTTTATTTATCCCTGCTCATAGCATACATGACCATAAGGCCATAGTGGAACACACATCGATCACCAGCCAAGTTGAAGGACAAGGATTCTGTATTCAAAAAAGGAAGCCTCACCATCCCCAAAGCGCTTGTTTATGGTCATTGTAGAACGCCAAAACTCAGACCGGGGTTCACCGGAAGCTTTGGCTCGCAGGGATTCGAACCATCACTGCCAGAAATTTAGGCATCTTAGGTCTTTCTCGCAGAGTTTGCATTTTGCTGTTCTATAAACAGCACAACTATTCGCATATCGCAGACACAGTTTCTCTTGGC
>CDFI01104969.1:0-13850 GCA_000826405.1 Acanthamoeba divionensis | reverse complement strand
AATAAAGTTCAGATTTCTTACCTTTATGATAAGGTCAAAGTATTGGTCAATACCTAAGGCTTCTACAAGGGCATCTATGACACGTCGCTCCTTTTTACCTCCACTTTCATCTTCCTCTTCAGCCTCTTCTACTTCAAGACCTCCTTCTTCATCTTCAATATGAGGCAACCAAGTGGGGTCTGTCTCTAAATCATCTTCATCATCTTGCTGCAGCTGTTTACCCTTACTTTCCCGTGCTGCTATGATCTCTTCTGTTTCCTTACTTTCGTCTTGGCTTTCAGCTTTCTCTTCTCCTTGTGCATCTTCTGATTTCTCCTTTTCCTTCTTTTTCTTCCTTCTTATTCCAAACTGCAAAAGATTTTCGGCTTGCACAGAGTCCTCTGGTTGTTCAGTTTGTTTCTTCCTGGACTTTTTCTTCTTTGGACTTTTGGTCTTTTCTGCCTCCTTGCCAAACTCTCTTTCCAGAGCAGCCCTTCTCCGCGCACTCTCTCTCTTTCTGCAGAGCTGTAATGATATGCGCGATAGAGTTAATTGGTGTTCTCCCCCTAGAGCCCAAGGTCAAACCAGGCCTTATGTAACCATACATCTATCTGCTCTCTCTCTCTTACACACACCACGGTTCTCTCCGCGAATGTGTGTGTAACATCAAAATGGATGTCGAACGATTCATTTTTACCTGCGAAGTATTACGGCCTGACGTGGTGGAGGCCAGAATGAGTGGCAAAGCCGTGTCAAGAAATTCCTTGTGTTGGTTCAGTTCGTGATGCAATAGACCCTTTGATATATTGGTAGGAAACAAGTGAGTACATTGAAATGTAACTTCGTTTTAAAATTCTTTACCTTGTGTGTAATAATACGAATGTTTTCCTCTTTCATCATCTCCGCTTCCTTCTCCTTCTCTCGAGCCGCTCGCTCTGCTTCTGCCAATTCTCCTTGGCGTTCTGCAATTACAATCGAAGTCATTCATTCCATTGCACTATCACTTGTTCCTTTCGTAATTAGCGTACCCTCGGGGAAGCTTCTGTTTGAAACAATTGCAATAGCGTCTTCTATGTTTCCCGTTTCTCTGTACAACTCTGAAAGAGCCAGTACTGCGTCCACATTGTCGGGTTCCACTCGAAGCACTGCCATCCAGAAAAAAGAAGCGTTTGCGAGTTGCACGCGGAGGAACTCAAGTAACTTGGATCATATCGTATTCTCTTGGTGGAGAGGGTCTTTACCTTCTTTATATGCACTGATTGCAAGTTGATGATTTTTCGCTGCACGATAACACTGGCCTTTCAATATCCACACCGTGGGCACATTATATTGTTCATTTGCGCCTAATTTCTCAAAAACCTTTAACAGGAAATAAATGATATTAGCGTAGACTTAATTGTGCACTGCAGATGGGAATTACCTGTGCAGCTTTAGCCATCTCTCCAAGTTTCATAAATGTTTCTCCCACATCGTAAAATAAGTCTCCATACAGGTTAACATTCTTGTCCATAAGTTTTTCAAATTGCCTCTGCATTACATGACAGTTGGACAATTAGTAAGAATAGAATGCTACAGACATTTGAGTAACAAAGGAAGAAGGAGGTCAACAACCTCAGCGATGACCATGTTGCCCATGTAAGCCTGACAGATACCATAGTTCACCGTAAGGTCAAGCGGCAAAGGCTGGGTTGTGAGCCGCTTGCTTGTATCTTCAATAAGCAATATTGCCTGCAAATCAAAGGATCTTTCTCAATCTTCGGTTGCATAAAGTTGAGGCAAACACTTAGTAACTTTGTACCTTTTGATATTCATCGCTTCCCATGTACAACTCGGCAAGCATATTAACCATGTCGAGATCCATTTCTTCAGTTGCACCAGCCAGTTGACGCTCCTTCCACTTATCCAAGGATGAAGAAAGAACTTCAATTGCCTGAGGTGTCTGCCCAATTTGGTGATATAACTGCAGGAAGCAATACCAAACAAAACTTAGTTCAAATAATATTATCTCAAATGGAAGAAGAGATAGAATTCCATACACGGGCTAACTCTTTGGAGACGTCAGGATCGAAGTTTGTCAGATCGCGAAGAGTAGAGAAACCTTTGATGGCTTTCTTCCATTTGCCTGTTTCTGCAAATATGACAGACCGATCCCATAAAGCATCTAGATCCTGTGTATCTATCCGTATTGCTTTTGAATAGCAATAAATAGCCTGCTGCAGATTACCTGAGGGAAAGAGGATTATTAAGGCTTCAATACATGGGCATATGTAAATATTGCTCTAATGCGTTGTCCTGATACAATTACCTTCTTCTCTGGACATAACAGCGAGGCGTTTCCATAGAGGTGCATCCTTAGGGGTAAGGTGAGCTGCAATCATATAAAATTCCAAAGCTTTCTTGCGGTCTCCCATGTCTTCATAGATGAGGCCCAGAGTGTGGTATGGGTCCGCAACGTTGGGCGCCTGCCTAATGATCTCGAGCAGAATGCCCACAGCTGAATGGAAGAGAGCATGCATGAGAACAACACACAGAAACTGAGACTTCAATTTTTCTCCTCTTGATCATTATTTCATACCTTTGGAATAGTCCCTCTCTGCATAAAACAGATTAGCTTCTCCCATCAAACGCGATAGTTTTGGTGACAGTTTGTTCTTTTTCTTTCCCTGTGTGTGTGTGTGTGAGAGAGAGAGAGAGAGAGAGAAGAGAGTATGGTTAACCAAGAGCCTTGGGTTCTTCTTCCAAGACAGTGAGAAGATGCAACAAGCTGAAACAAACAAGAAAACGCGGTAGTTTTGGTGACAACTACCTTCCGTCTCGCGAGGCTTTGCAACTGATCCTCAAAGTCACCCTCGCCCATCCCTTCCCCTGCATCTCTAGAATCCAAGTTACAAGAGGGCAAATTTTGTGATGCTCTCTTTCTCACAAAAACACAAAAAGGAAAGGGGGGAATCACCCCAATTCCTCATCTTCAGACATAGCTTTGGCGTCGTCCTTTGGCGCTGCCACAACATTAGCCACATTTGTGCCAAAATTTGAAAGACCAGCGAGGAGGGTGCTCGTGTGTTGCAGGGTGGTAATGCCTTGCTGGTCGGCCTCCTCCATTTCGTCGTCATCCTCATCCTCATCATCAATGCCATTGAGATCGCCTTCATCCTCGCTGTCGAGCGGTCCCGCCTCCATGTAATCGAAATGGACTTCAGGGTCGTCCATGGATGAAGGGACCAATTTAGGATTAATTATTGATTTAACGGCGAAGCTCGGTTGCTGGTGGCTCTGAAGGCTGCCTCTGGGATCGAACCCGCGCCGATTTTTTAGCCGTTGCCCATCTAAATCCGAACCCTTTCTGGACACTTCTTGACACTTCTGAACTCTTCTAAGCCCTTCTGAACTCTTCTAAGCTCTTCTGAACTCTTCTAAGCTATTCTGAACTCTTCTAAGCTCTTCTGAACTCTTCTGCTTTCCGACACTTTAATCACAGCTTTTGTCTTGAAGAAGGCCTATGCAGTGGTTACCAATGGCCCATATGGTGAAGATCCACAAGTGCATTTTGAAAGCAAAAGCATGAGTGCAGGGCATGAGCTGAAATGCACTCCAATGCAATTAATAATGTTACTTTTCTATATATTAATGGGAATAGCTCATACCATGGAACAGACTTGGCTTCTTGCCCATTGCAATATCTCCAAATGGCCTTTTTGAGCAGCATTGGCACATGTGTATTCATCCCAGGGACAGCCATGGCTTCTTGCCCACTGTAGCACCCCCAAATGGCCTCCACCAGCAGCATAGGAACCTTTTTGAGTATACATCCCAGGGACAGCCTTGACTTCTCACCTATTGGAGGACCTTTATTATTATTTTAAATGTAACAGGATAAAATAATAAGAGAGGCTTTGGTTTTTCTGTGTGTTTTAAACCACTGGCCCAAAGGAAAGAAGTTACTTACTTTTTACCTTGGCCTTTGACTGTAAAGACAAGTTGACTTCTGATATCATAGTTTCTGTTTCAGTCCAGATATTTCTAGACTATTCCGGAAATGAAAGGAAGGAACTTGGCGCCTCTTCGCGAAACAGAAAACAATTTCTTGATCCAACATAGCCAATCTTATGATTGATTTATAGATAGGAGTGCCATAGTCCCAACTTCTTTTTGGTTCCTCCCATTTCTGTTGGTTCAAGCAAGAGATGATGGCCATGTCCACCTGGATGCACAGGTATGCAAGGATGGTGTTTGGGCTTGACGCCAGAACGCTTGCCTTGTTCAGGGTGGCCATAGGTCTCATGGTGGTGGGAGACCTCTGGGACAGGAGCAGTGACCTTGTTGCTCACTACACAGATGAAGGGGTCATGCCGAGGTCTCTGGTTCTCAGTCACTTCTGGAACAAATACTATATGGTGGTGAGTGTCTGCTTGTCCTGGAAACCAAGATTTGGAGAGGTGTGCAGTGTGAGACTGTGAATGCTAACAACCGTATATGTGTGTGGGTGGCAGCCACATATGATGAATGGAGAGGTCTGGTTTGCAGGTCTAATGTTTATTGTTCACGCCTTAGTTGCTCTGTCCATGGCATTTGGCTACAGGACACGTCTCTTCACTTTCCTCACTTGGTGGCTCACAAAAAGCCTTCAAGAGAGGATGGAAATTGTTGGCCATGGAGGAGGTGAGTGTTTCACCTTGCTTTGTGCTTCATCTTACGCTTACCTCTTCGAGCGGTTTTCAGCAATAGTTTCTTCTATCTCCCTTCAGATGCTTGCCTTCGAGTTGTGCTTTTCTTTTCTATATTCTTGCCTCTGGGCAAGTGCTATTCCATCGATGCTGCAATGAGCGAGCAAAGAAGGGGTGGTATCAAAACAGGTGAAAAGAAAAGGGACAGTTATCTGGTCTTCTCTCCTGCCACTTTTGCCATTGTGATGCAAGTAGTGTTGATGTATGTGACCTCAGTCTTCTTTAAAAGTGGAGATATCTGGAGAATAGAAGGCTCAGCCACTTACTATGCCCTTAAGGTTAGTGTATTGGAGACCTCAAACACAACTGCTGACTTCTCACCCTTTCTGTTGTTGGATTTCCCTAGCTTGATTTCTTTAGAACGCCTGCAGGGACACTCTTCCTCAAACTACCTATCCTAGTCTTAAAGCTGCTCACTCACTCTGTCTACTATTGGGAGGCCTTAGGACCACTGCTGATCTTCATTCCATTTTGGAATCAACAAATGAAGCTTCTCTCGTCTGTAGGGTTCTTGCTGATGCACGCTGGGTTTGGCATGTGTATGCGTCTGGGAGTGTTCATCTATATTCCTGCCATTGCTGTTCTCCTGTTGCTACCAGCCTACTTCTGGGATGGCCTCTTCTTTCCCTTCATGAAAAAGAAGTTCAGGAGCTGTCTGATCATTTTCTATGCAGAGAATTGTCACCACTGCCACAACGTGGTTCTCACTCTCTCCACCTTCTTCCTGCTGCCAGGCACCAGAATGGTTCCAATAAGAGAGGACAAAAGGCTGTGGAACTGTTATCTCAAAGTTGTGGATCATAGGGGCTCCGTTTATCTGAACGCTCAGGCCTTGCACTGCCTTTGTCAATCTTCTCCCATGCTGTACCCTCTCTCCTTCATCCTTTCATCTACTTTCATTCAAACGGGCATAGACAAGCTTCTGGACATTGCACATCATGGCCATCACTTCAGCTCCAAATATAACATCATCACTGACGACCTCTTTTCGTTTGACGAGTACTTCAAGAACCTCAATTCCTCAAGAGCAGAAGTTTCAAATGGAATTAATCCCATTAATGAAAGAGCACTCAACTGTAATGTGAAGAAGCAGAAGAAGAGAGATGTACCCAAGAAGCTCAAGAAAGTGATGTTTTGGATGCTGATGATCGGATTAGTGGTGTACATTGTTTTCTGGAACCTGCATGAGCTAAAGTGGTACACAATGGAACAACCCTGGATACAAATAGCCTGGTATATTTGCAGCATTCTCTGTTTGTAAAACAAAATGGTTCTTCGTTGTTATCTAATGTTTCTGTTCCATATTTGTATTCCAGGATAACCAGACTCGACCAACGATGGGCCATGTTCTCTCCCACTCCTCCACTTGAAAATTGGTGGCACTCCATTGAGGTTCTCTCCCACCCAGGCCAAGATGGTTCATCTCCCATTCATCTCTTCCACACTAACGAACTCCTCACCTTAGGCCAATCTGGAGAACGGTACCAGGGTGGACATCTTTGACGGTGAAGGCCTCTTCAAGTGGCAAGGTGTGCCCTTCAAATGGGCTAAGCCTCCTTCTACTGAGATTTACAAGAACTACAGGAACCACAGATGGTTCAAATTTTGGGAGTGTGCAAACCAGGACTCCAGGCATGAGAAGATAAGAGACCATTTGGCCCTGTACATATGCAACCAGTGGAACTCCAAGTACAGCGCCCCTAGCAGGTTGCTGACATACAAGATTTGGTATCACTATGAGAGGAACTATCTGGGCAAGCCCTCTGAGTACAAGGGAAAGCAGATGCTCTGGGATGCTCAGTGTGGCATTTCCACTGATCCTCCTCCTCAAACCCAACAACAACAAGAGAGTCAATCACATGAAGAAGAGGAGGAAAGAGGTTAAGAAAGTTGTTCTTGGTTGAAGAATTCTTGTGCTTGGCTTGCAACAAGTTTCTGTTTAGTAAAGTTTTGCATCTTGTTCAAAGTGCTGTCCACCAAGAACCTGTTTTGTTAAAACATAAAAAAAAAGAAAACCAGGAATTCCTCAGATCTGTGAATGGGGCAATGCAAGCTTAAAACATGAAGGAGGCCTTAGTGTTTGCATTAGCAACGTTGCTTGTGCTATGCTTCTTGGGCTTCTTTTATTCACTGCTGGCTGTTTGGGAATCTGATCATCCAAGGGCTTTCACTGTGGATGATCATGCTGGAGGCCACCTTCCTGCTCCTCTTTCTGAAAGAAATGTCACTGCTCTTCCCATCCCTTCAGTCCCAACACAACCGCACAGGTTTCCCAACTTAATTACCATCCCCCAAGCTGATTAATGTTCAAAAATCGCTAGTCTGCTCGACACCCCATTTAAATGAGCCCCCCCCAATGAACTCCAGGATGAAGCCTTTACTGGAGGAGTTCAGTGCAGTGTCAGTGCCTGTGTCCCCAATGCCACTGCCGTCATTCAGGTTCAGAGCCAGGCTTGTCAAGTCATTTCCATATCCCTTGCCTGCTCCATTCCTCTTTCAGACCAGACGCCTCATCACAGAGAGATATCAGATTGAAATGGCTCGTGGACCTCGTCACCATCGCCTTGATGAGAAGGGCACTGGCATAACTGTGATCTCTGCCCAAGAGATCATGGAACAGGACTCGTTTGAGAATCAGTTGAAGAAGCATGGCACCATGACACTCTCCTGTGCCCATTTCGACCCCACCTGTGCTCACAGTCTTGATGAACGCTCTCTTAGTGCCTCCTTCTTGGAATATTACAGAGATCCTCAGCTGTATCCCAGCTTTGAGTTCATTGCAGACCAAATAAGGGATACTCAGTTCAAGGAATTGCTTAAGAAGAGGATGATGGAAGAGCTTAGGGAGTTGAGGAAGGGCAGAGATGTGGGACTGCCCTCTGTGGCCATCCTGTTCAATGGAACCATCAATGACAAAGGCTCTGTGCTGACTGATGAAGTATTCCTGCCGAGTTGGCTTGATTCCCAAGACTCTCCTCTCCTCTTTCAGTTGCAAAAGGACAACCATCAGGCAAAGAAAGTAAAAGAGGTCGTTGTGATCAGTCACATCCATCATGGCATGTACTGGCACCAATTGGTAAATGAATTCTTCAGAGTCTTCACTCTGCTCCCATACCTGTGGGCCCATTTGGATATTCACTTGCATCTGTCTTCTGAGACATCTGATTACGGATTGATGGTGGACTTATATGAAATGATTGGAATTTCAAAAACAAGGTTGGTCTTTGAAACAGTCACAGCAGACATAATTTACTATACCCATCAGCTACATAGGGACCAAGTACCTTCTTTGTCACTGAGTTGGCTGATTAGAGAAAATCTACTCAAGATTTTCAACGCTTCAGACTCTAACGCTCCTGGTGTGCTGTGCAAGAAAGACAAAATGCTCACGGAAGTGCAGATAACTGTGGAAATACTGCTCATTAAGAGGAATGCCAGATCAAAAACAGGAAGGGCTATTTTGAACCATGATGAGCTGGTGCAGTCATTGTCTTCTTTGAGAATGAGCTGTACTAGAGCGGTTAACAGCTCAGATTCAATTCTGAGTAGTATAACAGTGGATGTGAGTGAGCACACTCCCAGCATGAGACCACGTCATTCCTTGCCCCTTTATGCTAGAGCAGGTACGCATTGTCATCAACAAAAACGAGTCATTGACACTTCTTCTCATTTTCTTTCCTACAAGATATCATTATTGGTCCTCATGGAGCAGGATTTGCAAACATCTTTGCTGCCCGTAGATGCACGCAGGTGATAGAGGTAGGTTGCTTCTTTTCCTTTATTCCTGTATTTCATTAACTGTGGCCCACATTAACTTCAATCTTCAGGCTATGCAATCAAGACATCTGAATATCATCACCAGTGCTAGGCTGGGCATTGCTTACTATGGCTTCTGGCCCAACACAACTAGAGAAGGTCCATATGAAATACAATCATCTTTTTCTTTATTTTTCATTATGGTTATTTAACTTGTATTCGAATAGGTGTTGTTGAAGGTGCAAATAGTCCTCACTTCTTAGTGGATGTTTCCTTCATGACAGAGCTTGTAAAATCGATCATTGAAGAACATCTTTGTAAGCCTTAAAGAGACGTGCAATGGGAACACTCCAAGATGAAGCACAAAACATGTAATTTGGAACTGCCCAGCGATTAGTGGGCAATGGGGACGAACTACTTCGCTGGAGTCAGAAGCGCTTGTGGAGCCCAAAAAAGTACTACGGAAGGGCATGAAGGGAACTAATATTTGGTGGATGAGCCAACCTCGTTTACAATATCTGCAGTGCCCTTTCTCTCCTGGCCACAGTGTGTTTTGCTAGTTCCATTCGCTGCTCACGTCACAGCACCCGCAGTTCTCAATGCAATATCAAGTGAAGGCACTTCATTTCCATGTGTCTCTGTGCACAGGCCTCTTTTGCATTGTTTTGGAAGATTGATTCCTCTTTGCGATAGTACCACGCCCCTCCACAAAAGAAAACGGTTCCAGCAAGTCAAGTGTTTAAGTTAAACTAAGAGAGAATTCCTTGTTTTCCAGCAGGCGTTTTTTTTGAAAATAGTTGTTGTTTTGCTTGTGGAGCCCAAAAAGGTAAAAGAGCAGCACAGACACAGGAAATGGAAAGCTATATAAGGCCTTTGCATTGAACTGTAATTCCAGATAATTACATGACACCCTCTCAGTTCCACGGAACCAAGCCCTTGGGGTGGCGAATAGAGTTAGAGGAATGGAAGAAAAACTGGAAAGGGCTTTCAGCATGCATGGTAAGAGCTCTGATTAGGACAACAATGAATTTTTGTACTAGTATTCTTTGTTCAGTTCTTCTCTTTTTGAATGTTTCACTGCTTCACACACTTCTCCCTTCTCACGACATGAAGCACTGCTGTACTCTGTTAAACCCCAGGCTGCAAAGGGTGATGATGTTAACTGCCATGGTCTATTGCATATTTAGAATTGTGAGCTTCAAAATTGTATCAATTAGCTCCACTTTGAGACCAGAGGAGAAACCAGGGCGGATCTACCATATGGTAAGAACAATAAGTAGACACTCATTTTCAGATTCTCATCTCTAACACAATTGTTTCTTGCAGTTAAGAAGCAATGAGTTTGTGGACGAAATGGTCATGGAGCCTTCAAACCAGCCCAACCCCCTAGCTGATGAATTGATCTCTGGGACAAGAAAGTATATCTTTGCACAGCTGGAAGTCTACCGTCACACCAGGACGGCACCACCAGACAAGCTGCTCATTGCTAGTGAGGAACTCAGCTCTGACGTTTCCCTGAAGAATACAATAAAGGATCCAAACAACAAGGTACTCATACTCTCCTGCGAACACTTTGACCCACTGTGCAAGAAGAAATACTCCCAGAGACCCCTCAAAGATCACTTCTGTGAGTACTACAAGAAGCCTCAGTTCTTCCCAAGTATAGAACAGATAGGAAAAAACTTCTTCTATGACCGTTACAGGAGGGCTTTCCAGTTTAACAACGCAGCTGCCATATACAACGCTATCAAGGGTCTCAATGATGAACTGCCCCAAGTGGCTGTACTCTTTGATGCTGTGGTGAATGAGAAGGGTTCAGCTATCTCTAATGAAGTGCTCATTCCAGGCTTTGGAGAATCTGCTGCTGTGCTAGAGGCTATTCGTAGCATCAAGAACAACGCCAGCTATCCTGTTGAAAAGGCCAAAGAGCTGATTGTGGTGAGCCATCCCCATGGTGGTATGTTCTGGCATCAGATGTTAAGTGAATTCTTTAGAATCTTCGCTCTGCTTCCCTATCTGAGAGAGAACCCAGAGGTATACATACACACAATCAGCAACGGAGGAGACAAAGAGTGGACTGCTCAGTTGTATGAAATGGTGGGAATTTCACGAAACAGGCTCAAGGAGAATATCATCAGATCAGACATAGTGTATTACACTCCCATATTGCACAAGCACGATGTTCCTCCTCTTGGGCTGGCAATCTTAATCAGAGAACATCTCTTGTATGCTCTTCATGGTCCTGGATATACTACAGAAAGTGTGTTCTGTAAGAAAACAGGATACACTCAACCTATCAACATCAATATCTTAATCAGTAAGCGGGATCCTTCATCCACCAAGGGAAGAGCCATTGCCAATCATGAGGACCTCAAATTCAGTCTCATTGCCCTTGGTGCCGCTTACTCTGAAAAGATTGAAGCCGTCACATCACAAAAGGTATCCATCAAAGTGCTGGAGCACCTGCCCTCTCACAAGACAAAGCAGGCCCTATACCTGTTCAGCATTGCAGGTGGGTTACCACCTAGTCCCTTCGCCTCCAATTGCTTCTGACAGGGCATTATGTACAGACATTATCATTGGCCCTCACGGAGCAGGCTTTGCAAACTTATTTGCTACTAGAACATGCGCTCACGTCATTGAGGTCAGTCTCTTTTTCTGCTCTCAAACTTATGTTTCAAATATTAGCTCCTCACCCTTCTTTTATAAATACGTAAGTAGTTGATGTTGACCAGGCATTTAAACATCTTCTCAAGTGGCAGACTAGGCCTGGCCTTCCATGGCATACACGCCAACAGAACAGGACAAGGTAAGTCTGGTGGATTATAATTCGAATTCGTTTAGGAAGTTAATATGTGTGTTCCTCTTCTTTAGGTCTGGATTTTCATTTTGTGGCAGACGTGCCTCAACTGACCAAACTGGTAGAGGGCATTTTGGAAGATCATTTCTTTAAAACCAACACAATCTCCAATTCTTCTGATAATCAGTGCCTGCCACTGGATTCTCAAGCACTGGCAAAGGTTATGGATGGACTCTACGACCGAGATGTAAGGAATATCAACAATGGTACTAATTTCCCTGCTTCTTCTTTGATCTTAATAATATGTGGCTAACAAAAGAAACTGTTACATTCAGCTGCTCCACCATCAGCAACTCCTTCCCCAGCTATAGATTTTAGTGCTCTCTTAGAAACTACGCCAGCTTCAGAGAGCGACCAGGGTGTGCCACTGCATAAGCTATATAAAGGAAAGGACTTTTACCTTCTCATCATATACAAGGTCGCTGGTATTCTCGTGCAGGTGTCTGTTTCCTCCTTTGCTCTGGAGCTGCACTATGAACTTCCTTCAGTGGACCCCAGAGAGATAGAGAAGGACGTCACCTCATTGAGGAACACAGACTTCATAAAAAGGTTTATAGAACAGAAACAGTATGCAGGCTACAAGACAAGATACACTTTGACTTTAGACACTCAGGTGAAAACATCCTCTCCGCCAAGTAAGGAAGGCTCTCTCTTCATTTACTACACGATTCCTTTCCAAAACCAACGATGACAAATCGAAAGTTAATCTTGTTGTGTACACTACTGTTAATTAAAAGATTATAATATATATAATATCCTTGCCCTGTAATTTAAAGACTCACAAGACCAGGAAACAGCTGTGTGTTATTCATTTACATCTGTCAGCAGTGGGCTTGAAAACCCAGGCGGCTTCACTAAGCCTCTGAAGTGGAACAAACTTATGCCTCAAGTAGAAATAAATCAAAAGGCCAAGTGCAAAACAACCAGCAGAGACAACGTAGTAGCCGTCCATCTCATAGACGCAGCTGCCATCCAAGGAAAGGCAGAGTTCCTCTTTGTCTTTTGCAACACAACTGCCCACGGCAGCAGCTTCACTGGAACCTGTTGGGTGTGTCATTGAGAATTGTGAATGAAAAACTTAAATCATAACTCTTTAGCTCTTCACTTCTAATCCTGATATCTTGTTGCTTGTAATATGTTCAACAAAAGGATGCTCACCTCCAATGCATTGCTTGACAGTGAAGAAGTCAACAAAATACAGAACAAAAAGCTTTGGCCAGGTGCCTCCCAAGTTCGCAAAAGTATTCAGAAGGGTTAGGTAGGTGCCCCCTATGGAAGTATCACTGATTCGTGTGAAAAAGGAACCCTGCAACAGCGGAGATGTTTTAGCTAGCTACACAAGCCTTGATTTGGTGTGTACGATAAGAGAGATCTCTTGGCATGGCTCTAAGCTAGAAACTTAGCCAGGAGAGATTTGAAAGAGCAAGTAGAAAGCGTTGAAGGGATTAGAGTAATGTCATAAAGCAGAGTGAGGACATACCTGCGATACAAATTGTACTGTTACTGAAAACGAAGTGGCCAACGTAAAGGCCAAAATGGTATAATAATATGAAGTGGTCATTCCCTGAACAGGAAAATTATAGATCACCACAGCGCTTAAGGCAGAGAGCACCAAACGTGCCTGGAATCCATACATAAACTGTTTTGTTTTAAATATGAAGATGTTAATAAAAAATGTATGGGTTCCAGGCACCATAAAGGCCATCTTTGAGAGAAATCTTGTATACGTACTGAGTTTAAGGGAGAGTCTCCACTCGACCACCTTCCTGCCAACACAGCAAACAAAATTTGAAATGGAAACTCGATGAGAGCGAACAGAGCCAGATCTTCTTTTTTGAAACCTTTTTCTATCAACTTGAGTGCTGCCACGCTGTCAGCTGCCATAAAGCCAATCTTGTAGATAATCATAACAAGAAGTAGAATCCTCATATTGGACAGATTCACAATCTTCCAAATCTTCCAAAATACTTCACACACTGTTACATTATCATCTTCAGCATCATCTGAATCAATGCTAAATGGGTCTTCTCTTGAACTTGAAAGATCTTGGTTCTTTGTTCCATCTTCAATGCTGTCCACAGAGGATGCAGAACGTGTGACGGCCTCAGCTGTATTATAGCCTCTGGTATTCTTATCGGTGTTGCAATGAAAATCGCCCAAGATGAGTTTCGGTGTTTCGCCTTCTTCGCTTCCTGACACCTTGTAGCTTGCAATGCTGTTGTTTGTATTCTCATAGTCAAAGGTGACTGAATCTCTGTACTTCCTCTCACTTTTGAAAAAGGCCAAATAAAATGTGACAATCATATATACAATAGCCCAAAACTGTAGGTAAGCAGAAAGCCTGAGCACCCCCACGTCTGATGGCTCATATCTTAAATACTTGTTGCTGAACTCAGCTGAGTTGAAGGCTAAAAAGACAGTGAACGACAAAAAGAAGCCGCTATTCAGTCCTATTGTCTGTTATGTAAAAATAAGCAACACAACACAACAAAGAAAGGAATTAATACAAACTGATAACTGTAAACTGTAAA
>CDFI01104966.1:0-13610 GCA_000826405.1 Acanthamoeba divionensis | reverse complement strand
GCCCTCAATTTGCTGTCCATTGTGGCCTCCCTGACCTTTCCCATTTTCAACACATGATCGTTTGTTATTCATTGTGTGCAGCTTCATAAGAAGCAAAACAGCTGCTAAGTTCTTTAAACTCTTCAGACTTCAATCTCTTGCCATGGCACGACCATATACTTTTTTATTTAACTAAAATGTACTTCTCATATCAAAATATGTCGAAGATTGAACTTCTTAAGATAAACTGTTTACTTTTAAAAAAAGAGAAGAAGACGTTCTGAGCATTGGGGGCCAGTGTCAAGCACTCAGAGCTGGTTGGGGGTAGAGATGATCATCACATCACGTTTGCTGTGTACATCAGCACACACAGGTGCCAACTGTTTACATTGCCTCTTCTTCAATCTCTTTCCCTTTGTCATCATCCCCCTCTTCCTGCGGACTGACATTCTTTTCTTCCATAAAGCTGAGCTTCTGCTCAATGTCTAACGTAACATCATTCACATCCATCGTGAAGTCATCTTCTTCCTCTTCTTCTTCTTCCTCCACTCCTTCGTCTTGGCCAAATGTCAATTCATACCTTAGCAAAGCACCCACGCCTCCAAAGGTCTTTATGAACTGAGTGCCAAGCTCAGAGCTACCAGACATCAAGGTCAGCTTGGCTCCAAGGCCCTTGTAACGATCTATGAGCCAGTCTGCCAGGCGCTCCTGCTCGACCAGCTTCCAGTGTGGATCAGCCTGGGCCATAGCAACGAAGCTCCTGGCGTTGGGCGGATGCAGCAACACCTGCGTCTGACCTGTGCGCGCGTGCTTGGCCACTGAGCGCATCAACGGGAGTTGCTCCCATACGATGAGCATATCCACGGTACCCTGGTCCAACGCCTCCATCGTTTGACTGGGTCCACATGCCACTTTATTCTGAGCGTCGGAGAGCTCATGGAAGTACTTCTCCAGAAGGTTCTGTTCCTTGAGCAGCGCCGCTTGCCCCAGCACGTCTGCGCTCAGCTTGATGGCCTCATGGAGGCCCTTCTCCATCGGATACGCAACATCGACTACCTTGAGCACCATGCTCGACAGCCTCTTGTCAAGGTACTGGCCACTGCAGAACTCCTGCTTCAGGTCTGCAGGGCCAGCCACGATTAGGCCCTTGACTGTGGGAATGCAGGTGGGAGTGGAGGAGCAGCCCGTGTTGGTGTTGGCGTTGATGAAGACTTGGATGGCTATCTCAGCGAGCTTCGCGAGATAGGCGCGCCGGGCGTTAAAAACGCAACCGCCCGAACCGGGGAGCAGACTGACCGCCCTTATTGTGCTTCCGTGGAAGAGCCCCAGCTAGATACCGGGTCACCACACGAAGCCTGTCGCCCTGCAGCTTGGCCATCAGCGCGCCCTCTCCTCCTATCACTATGAAGCCGTACTCGTCGCTCTCTCTCAGCTGGTTCTTAAGAGCCTCTGTGTGAAACGAGGCGTCGCAAAGGTAGCGGAACTGCTTCAGCGGTTGGACTGGTTCCCACACGGTCAGCTCTTTCCTCTCCTTGTTGTCTCTGGTGACCGTGCCACAGAAGATGGCAACTCCATTGGGAGGAGGCGCTTTGATCAGCTTCACGCGTTGCTGGATGGACTTCAGCGCGTCGATCACTGAGTTCCTATTCACTCTGCTTTTAATGTAAGAAGCTGCGCCCAATTCCTTCGTGAGCAGTTTGTTGAGGTTGACAATCTGATAGTGAGGAGGCACCAAGACAGTGATGAGAGAAGTGCCATTTCCTTTTGCTTCTTCCAGTTCCGCCACTATCCTCTTCTGCCTGTATGCTTGCACGTCGTCCATAGAATTGGTTGAAGACATTGTGTCGTTTAAAGATGTTGGTTTTTTAAGTTGTGGGACGTGCTTGGTCGTTGGAAGATTAGGTGGAACCACCTTGCTTGGTTCTTGTTGTTGTTGTTCTTGAAGGTGATGAAGCTAAAGAAGTTGCTGCTGACAGCCTTTGTACTTTGCACATGGACGGCTCTTACAGAAAAATAGCAGAAACAAATTCAGATAAAAACATGGATTGCTATCAGATCTATTTTTTGGGACATCAAAATTTATTAAATGGGATGAAAATAGGGAAATTAGTAAGAAGGGCAGGGTTTTGTGAAGAAGTAAAGAAATCTAACTGGTCTAGCAAAGTCAGCGCCTCTTAAAATAAAGACTTCCTTCTTCGATCTTCATCTCTCATCTGCTGAAAGCCCAAAGGAAGAAGAAGAAGAAGAGGAATAAAGGAGCTGAAGTTTGTTAAGAGAAGAGAAGAGAGACCTGGCTGCAGGCAATAACTTAACTTTATTTGTTGTTGGTTAGTTGATTGGGGTTGTGAGAACCCCAAATTGACACAAAATAATTGTTTTAAACTCAACACCACACGCACACGCACGTGTGGGCACATTTTGAATGAAACTTACTTACACACAAAGAAGATGGGTGACTGGTCTAATCAATGAACAGAAGGAAGGAAGGAAGGAAGGAAGAGGGATGGATGTGTGGGTGTCATGATTGAGTAAAGGTCAATTTCTGTTGCACCTTGGACTTGCCATTATTGTGGTGCGAGTGATATGACGATGATGACGACGACGAGTGGGGTCTCTGAGAGGAATGTGAAGAATGCCTATCCCTTTCTCGGTCTCGGTCCCTTTCTCTGTCCCTATAATATCTGCTGCTGCTGCTGCCTTCGTCTCTCTCTCTGTCTCTCTCCCTTTCTCTGTCGCGTGATTCGGTTCGGTCTCTTTCTCGCAGCAGCTCCCTGTCGTGGTTCTCTCTTTCATCTTCTCCTCCTCCTCCGCCATGACTTTCCTTCTGTCTCTCACCTTCGGCACCAGCAGCTTGCTCTAGCTTCCTTTTCTTTTTGGGCAGTATGAATTTCATTGATGATAACGATGAGGATGAGAATGATGATGATGGCGACTCCTTTGTGGTCTTATCTGCATTGTCTTGCTTTGTTGATTCCTTATCAGATGAAAACGTGCGGCGCGGTGAGGAAGCCGAGCCCAGTTGCTGTCGCTCATATTTTGTACAATATCCAGCATTTGGGAGTTCTGCAGTTGTAGAAAACCATAAGTACAAGAAGGAAGGAAGGAAAGAAGGAAAGAAAAGGGGAAAGATGGGGATTGAAGAGACCTTGTATAAGCTTTGCTATTGCTGGCACGCCGTAGCCGAAATATTCGGGGCCAGAAACAGACGTAAACTGTCGCTTACCTGTTTCCTCTGTCTTTAGGTCGTTTACTTTACCTTTTAAGAAGAACAAAGCATTATGTAAGCCTCAGTTGACGAGCTAATGTTCTGTGGAGTAAAAATCATACCTATGACTTTGGACCAAGCAGCAGTGGCAGATTTCTCATCTATCGGGCGGTCAGGGACGTCTTCGCACGTGACTCTGAAGAGAGGACCATTAAAAGGAGGAGAGGAGTTTGCGCCATCCAGAATTTCACTGATGTAGTTGCACCTCTTCGAAGGATCAAGAATACTAAAGTATTGTCTTGTACTCTTGAAACCTACCGATATAACATGCACGATTATATGCATATATACATAGTTAGAGACGTTGAAGCTTTGATTTAAACAAATTACTGTAACATTCTTTGAATGCTCAAATGTACGTTGTGATTATTTTTAATAGCACAATTGCAGTGTTCACTTACCAAGAGGCCATATGTATCGCTTTGTATGAAACTCGGGTCTGTCCTTGGGCACATTTCCCAAGCTAAGAACTGCCAGACCTGCAATCTTAATGGGGAAAACTGGTTTTCCGTGCTCGTCGGTGGCAACATCAACAACCTTTTTGGCTCTAACGGACAGTTTCTTGTCTTTTTCCTCTCGCTTTTCCTTTTGTGGTGGTGAGAATGAGAATGTTAAGCAAATACTCAAGTAGTCAAATGAGAGAACAACAACTTACTGGTAACTCGAGTTTAGTCTTTTTAGAGTTTCCCTTTTCCTCTTCATCAGAACTCCTTTTCCTCTTTTTCTCCTCTTCTCGTTTGACGAATTTATCAATGGAACTTTGTTTTGTGCCTGCTGGCTTCTCGCTCGAAGCACTGGAACTACTTGCAGACTTGATCATAAAATCGCTGATTGGGGTTGACATGGCAGTCTTGATAATGTAGTCCAGTCTCTTCTTGACGATGCTGTCTCGAGGGAAATCAATTAATCTTTTGTTTTCAATGGGCCTAGCTCTCTTCTTCCCTTTGCCTTCATGCGCTTCTCCTGATACTTCTTTTTTATCTTCTTCGTCCTCTGACTCGGAAATCTCTCCCTCTTCTTTTTCTTCTTCCTTGATCTCTACATCCATCCCATCAACAGGGCCTTCCTTCTTATCCACTTCCATTTTGGTCCTAATTTCCGCAGCCATCTGGTAAAAGGGCAAATCAGGATCCGAACAGATCGCTTCCCACCTTCCGTAGCCATGCTTGTCAACACCCTAGATAATTAATTATGTTGGTTAAACAGGGGCTGAGACTAGTCTGCATTCTTCAATATGAGAATCTGTTGTTATCCTGTACCTTTAGCAGTGCGAGATCATGCACAGCAGGCACCCACCACTTGGGTAAACCACCAAAGACTTTGCATTGCTTTTGAAGGCGGTGTTTTAGATCAGTCGGGTCCAAAGCAAGAACTTTTGTTCTGATCTTTGAGAACATTATGATTCGCTGAAGCACCTTCATTGCTTGGGTATAGCTCATCTCTTCCTCGTCTTCACTTAGTGGTTCGTTCTTAATCTCCTCTTTCAACTTAGTGCCTTTCTTTTCTTTCTTCTTGTGTACGCGGATGGTGTTTCTACATTTTTCTAAAAACTTGACATAGTGCTTCTCTATCGCTTTGGGCGTCTTTCTAAACAGATTTGCATTCTTCTGCATCACCGCCCAACAATATTCTCCATTCGAATCATACGGCACGCCATGCGTGATCAACGCTTTGTAAAAATCTTGTTTTTCTCTCTTAGACCACTCCTTCACGATCTTTTGCGCTCTTTGCTTCCTTTCAGGATTTTCCATTTTGAGGCGCATTCTCCTACTCAACTTGAGCTGCTCCACTGCACGGACCAATCTTTTGAACCTCATATTCAGAGCCTTGGTGGAAGGCCATTCGTCCTCTTCTCTATCTTTTCCTTTTCCTCTTCTATTTACAGACTCCTCAGCTTCGGGCACAGCTTTACTTGAGAAGACGAAAGATGGATCATTCTTAATCTCTTCATACTTTCCCATGCCATGCTTGTAGCAACCCATCAAAAGGCAGGCATCTTCTCTCTTACCCCACCAATCTGCAACTCCAGCCTTTGATATACTTGGTATTTCTTTCTCCAAGACATCTATAGATCCGCCACACATCTTAATCAATTCTCCAAGCTGTGCTAAATCCTCCAAGGTTTTCAACAGCTTTTTAGCATTTCTTCTCAAGTATTCGCTAAACTTATCATCATCTGCTAAGGTAGGGTCCTCCAGCAAGAGTTTCCAAGAATCATCTGGGGCAGCGTTTTCTTTCGTGTCTCCATCTACCTTTTCTTTGTCATTACCACCATCTTGATCGAAATTGAGCGAAACATTTGTAACCCTTTTTATAATCTCATCTTCAGTGCCCACATCATCTCCTTCATCTACTTTGAAGTTGTAGGTCTTATGAAGGAAGGCCCTCCCGTACTGTTCAACCTCAAAGGGTGACCGTCGAGTAAGCTTGGCAGCTGCTTTAATCTCCCTATTAAACATGGCTGGAATTAGATATTAATTAATAACATAAGTTTCATATATAAGGATGCAAACCTCCATCTCCCCCAGCCAAAGTTGAATAGGGCAGTTTTGAAGCGAGCTCTCTCAGCATTTGACCATTCCTTAAAGTTCCCTCTTCCTCCTCGTTTCTTCTCTTCTTCTGGTTCGCTATATGCATCATCGGATTGTCCCTCCGCGTCTTCGTCAGAGAGGTTATGTTTATTGTCTGGCAAAGATCAAAAATGAGGAAGCTTAGTACGGAGATGACGGATTGATAAGATTTACGCAGATTCCATGGGCATACCTTTAACTCCAAAACGCTTTACTTTTTTCCTCAGTCTGGAACCCGTCTGGATACAAGGATCGGGCACGTCATGATCGCCTTCCGGAAGGATTTTTTTCCAAAAATCGGGGTCATCAAGGTCGATATCTGGAGCGGAAGAGTCAGAGACAAAACTTGCTTTAGAGAAAATATTGGAGAAGGCGCCCGGCGCGGCTCCTTCGGTTTGGTCTTGCTTTATCGTGACAGAGGATCTCTATTGTATGTAAAAAGAGAAGGGGGGTAAGAAATTTTAAAAAGGGAGGGCAGACAAAATAGTTTGTGGGTGGTTCACCTCTAATATTTTGTCAATATCTTCTTCATCATACTGATCCCCTTCGTCTTGTCCTTCTCTAAAAATATCATAGGCTCCGTACTTCAGCAGATCATCTATTGCTTTCTTGTCCAATTTTTTTTCGTCGGGTGTTTTGTCATCATCTGATAAAGTCATTCAGTGGGTGTTTAATAAGTCTTGTCATTATGACCCATTATGCTGGGGTAGGCTGCAACAGACCTCTTCCTTCGGATATTTTTCCCAGGACAGCCTGATCGAGGCCCAGCTTAAGGGAAGCCCGCTCAAACATATGTCGCTCGTAAGTACCTTTTGTTATCAGGCGGTAAACTTTTACAGCCTTCTCTTGTCCTATGCGGTGACATCTTGCTTGAGCCTTTAAAATAATAATTGCTCTATTAACATCATGATTTGGAACAGTTCATAAATGGGAAAATAAAACTATAGTTACTTGGATATCGTTTTGAGGGTTCCAATCACTGTCAAAGATGACGACAGTATCAGCAGCTGTCAAATTGATACCAACACCACCAGCTCTTGTACACAGAAGAAAAACATGTCTATCTGATCCCTTCAAAGTTGTACAGAAGTTTACAGAAATTGCTAGTTTCAGTGAATTGTAGGTATACTTGGCTCGAAGCGTAAAGTACCTTTTTACAAAATCTATCGATTGCAGCTTGTCTGTCGCTACCCCTTACTCCACCATCAATTCGTTCATATTTATATTTTCTATAATTGAGATAATCCTCAAGAATATCCAAAACTCTGACCATCTGAGAGAATACCAAAACCTTGTGATCTCCTGCGATAAGCTTGGGCAGCAGTTTGTCGATCAGAACAAGCTTACCAGAGCTCTTGATCAACATTTGACATATTCTGTCTGAGTCTGTAATCCCATTAACGATTTGTGATTCGACTCCATTAATTAAATAAGGATGCTGCATTAAGGTGAAACACAGTGTTAGTGTTCATTTGTTGAAAGCTTTGAAAAATGGAAATTGCTAAGAGAAGGAGCTCATATGGAAATGTACATTGCAACATTTGCGCAGTTGCATCATAATGTTCAACATGTTGGGCACATTCCCACTAGAGCAGCCCTTGGCCAGAAAAGCGTGATTCTTTTCATATATGGCCTTATAATACTTCTTTTGTGTTAATGTGAGATCTACTTCAACAATGGTCTCTTCCTTCGGAGCAATAGATTTTTCAACGTGTTCCTTCATGCGCCGAAGCTAGTTAAACAAAATAGGACAATCAGTTAAAGGAACAAAGAATGAAGATTGATTGAAAAGTGTACCAAGTGTGGTTTTAACAGTTCGTGAAGTTTAGAGACTTGCTGAGTTTGTTTAAGGTCGCCAAAATCGCTGGAAAATTCCTCTAGAGAACTAATCAAACAAAACCAAAGATTTAGTAAATTAAACCATAATTGGTCGGTTTTCGTTTTGTGCACGCGCTTACTTGAATTTTTGTGGGTCGAGAAAATTGAGCAAGGTCCACAACTCTTCTGTATTGTTCTGCAGAGGAGTTCCAGTAAGCAGCAAAATATCGGCAAAATTGTAAGTCTGAAGCTCAAGTAGAAGTTTCCCATTCTATTGATAAGTTATCAAATCAGTCTCTAGTTCGTGGTTAGGCGCTTGAGAGGGAGAGATGTACCTTATTTTTTAATCGGTGGGCTTCATCAATAATTACATACTTCCAATCCAAAGGCTTCAAGATACTGCTGTCAGTGAGGATCATCTCATATGTTGTGATGAGCACATTCCATTTGAAAAGGTCAGTGATTGGTTGTCCCTTAGAGTCTGTATAGTACCATTCATACTTGCGAATAATTTCTCGCGCTTGTGCAGTACCATGATATACGAGAACATTCAAGTCTGTTTTGTTTGGTCGTTTCAGTCATTCTTCACAAACTGATACAGTATCAGTGTAGAAGAAAAGAGAATAAGATGCAAACCTGTCCAGTTTTCAAATTCGCGCTTCCAGTGCTGTATTGTAGAAAGAGGAGCGATAACCAAGAATGGCCCTCTGATCTTCTCTACAGAATTAAGATGACAAACTACAGAGACGCTCTGAACTGTTTTTCCCAATCCCATTTCATCTGCAAGAATTGAGTTGCGTCTGTGATACCAATTAAAAACTAGCCAATTGAGGCCCTCTAGCTGGTACTCTCTCAAAAGATTTTCGTCCTTAAACCTGTGAGAAAAGTGTCAGAAATGTCAAATTAAAAGGCGCCGATGGGAAATGGAGGGAGTACACTGGGGAATCATCATGATTAATATATTCAGTGTGATGAGGTCTGTGTTTTGGATTTACACGCTCAGAAGGAGGGGGCAGCTTATTAATTCTCTTGTACAGGTCAATCTTTTGATCATCCTGAAAAGAGGCAAGAATTAAGGTGTTAAAATCTCCGCACAGAGAGCAGCAAAGCAGAGAGGGGTGTACCTTTATGTCTGAGGCAAGTTCCCAAGTAGCTTCTGTGTAAGGCAGGGATTCCCATTTTACAAGATATTTGGTTTCACCTGCTTCATGGTCCATCTTGGAATCGAGGATTCTATCAACCTCAACAAAATCCGGGTTAAATGGCTTATCCTCATCATAAATTAAAGGAGGATTTTTGTAATATCGAGAAATCCTCGTTTTTCCAAATCTATCTGCTGTGATTTCAGATTCTGTGAGCCATGTCAAATGCAAATAGGATTTTCCCTGCATTGATTGATCACAAGTAAGATACGTATTTCTTATTGTTGAGGAAAGGATCTTGGGGGCAATCTTACTTTCCACTTGACAAGATATTGGGGTTCAGACCCACTTCCTTTGGTTATTTCTCTATGACTGAGTATTTTATCAACTACATCCTGCAGAGGAAAAGGCATTTAAAATTTAATGAGCACCAAACAGCTCCAATGATTCTTTGTTTTGGCTTCGAGGATAAAAAAACCTTTGGTTCTTCGATCAGATCAACGTGTTTAGCTTTCTTTTCATATTCGCTGTTTTCACTGTCGCCATCATCTTCAGAATCTCTCTGCAATCAAGCAATTAGGCTGTAGACTGGTGTAATGAGTTGAGATTGTATGAGGCGTGCTTTTACCTCTGCATAATTGATCTGCTTCCTTCTCTCTTGTCTTGCACTAAACCGCGTTGGAACGTAGGTATCTGTGTCAGAGGTAGGTTCTATGTGGTGAAGAGAAGAGAGATTGATTTTGTGGGGGGGGGGAGGAAATGAGGATAAGAGAATTTAAAAGGTCTAAAAGAGAACTTCTGAAAGAAAACAGAGGGCAGCATTGTGATAGCAATGAAATGGTGATAGAAATGAAAGAAGGAACAATTGAGAGGATCCTTCCATTTTGCGCGAAGATAAATTTGGGAGAAAAGATTTGTAGTTGATTTATCAAAAATAAGAAAGGATCGCGCTGTGGTTATGGTATACTCACTGCTGCTATTCGTCCCAGCTGTGAGATTTCTTTGTTGCCGTGAGACGGCCCTGGGTGCATTAGTCGAACGAGCCCTAGTGGCAGCTTGCCTTTTTGGTGCTGCTTGCTTTTCTGGCTCCTCTTCCTCCTCTCCCTCCTCTTCAGCAACAGAGAAATCAGAACCTTCATCGTCGTCCTCTTCTTCAGCATAGTTGATGACCTTGCTTCGCTGTCTGAGTCCGAGCTGAATGCTCTTAAGTCCATCAGAAGCCTTCTGGGCTCTTGGCTTGCGTGGCTGCTGCTTCTTCACAGGTTCTTCGTAATCGTCGTCTGCCTCTGACATAGATTCCTCCTGATAGAAAAAGGGGGGCAATTGATATGTTTTAAATGAATTCTCTTTTTTTCAGTTTGTTAATTTACCTCACACGCGGACATTGAAAAGTCGTCGTCTTTGTGACGGATGCCAATGCGCCTGGTTGCTGGCTTTTGTTGCTTTTCTTTCTCGAAATCTGATTCGCTCTGCCCCTCGTCACTAGACGATTGTTCACTGTCACTTGAGCTCTCGCTGTCAGATTCCGACTCAGAGGATTGACTCGACCTATCCACATTATGGTGTGTGGTCGCTGGTGCCTTTCTCATGTTTCTAGTTTCTGAATTTTGCGCGACGGGTGCCGCCCCCAGACCATACTGCTCGTTGCTGTCCTCCTCTTCTTCCTCGTCATCAACAATGATCTTTTTAATGACGCGCTTTCTACCAGCATCGAGGCCATCCATAGTAAAACTATGGTCGTGCGCAACGGGATTGTTCGTTCCAATCCAACCTTTCAAATGGAGAAGTGCAAATTATCACACCTGCCGCGGTAGCTGTTGACCAAAAAAATATTAAATAAATAAATAGTATTTTTTTTTCAAGGTACCAGCCTGCACAGGCGCCTTTTTTTTTGTTACTAACCCCCCCCCCCGAGGGTGTGTTTCGGCACACAGGCATAACTGTGTGTCGTCAGAAAATACAGCTGAAATGCTCCGGACCAGTAATCATTCATAAATGATTTAACGGTTTTTTAATTGTGAACATGAGAACATTTTAAAAGATGGGGTGAGCTGTGTTTCTTCTCAAAGACATAAAAAAAAACAAAAAGTTCTTCTTTTGTTAAAATGAAAGGAAGAAACAGAGAGGATTCTAAAGTAAGAGTGTGAAAAGTAACCTCCTTTTAAGCTCTGCGTTTTTGAGCAGTCACCTGTGTAGGTGTTTCTTTATCCCCATTTAAAATTAACATTAACACATTTTACACATTTTTAAGGTTTTCTTTTTTAACGTTTGTTTTATTTGGCCATCACCAAAAAAAGAAGCCTGTGGCCACACAAACTCCTGGCTACCACCACGTAAAAAAGAAGAGAAGAGAAGAAATAAGAGAGTGCCTTCCAAAGCGTTATTCTCTTCTTCCCCCTTGGTGTGTCTCTCACACTGTGCTGCTCCTAAACATTGCAAGAGGAGAGAAGTAAGATCACGTGATGGATTCAGCTAATGTGCAGCTGGATGAAGAAGAGGAAATCTTAGTGTTGAACCCCAATCCCTCACCTCAGCCAAACTATGAAAGCAAATGGAAGAGCAGATCGTCCACCCAACTACCCGAACTCTCCTTCTTGCAGCTGCCCAAAGTACCCCCCCCCGGCGCCCGCCATGCCTACCCGAGAATTAAGCTAATTTTCCTCCTGTGTTTGTTGATTCGTCAATTGGAATAGGCCAGCTTTGAAACGAAAGTTTTGTTGGATAATATGCCCACTGAAAAAGCAGGCCTTTATTCTGCAAACCCAGAGACAGCTCTACATTACCTACCAAAGGCCGACTTCTACCCACTCCCTGCTGTGGGCGACAAGGACAATACGCCGCTGATCTCTCTGGGCACCAAAAACATGCCGTTTTATAAGGATAACTTTAGGCTATACATGGGCATACACGAGCCACTCACTTTGCCAAAAGGAATAACCCATAGCGTGCTCGAAATGCAAGGTATATCCCTCAATTGTGTTGTGTTGTGTTGTGTGTGTGAGAGAGAGAGAGCAGAGCAGTGAGATGTATGGTGCATGGTTACTTATAAGCCAGAGAAGAGTGAGAATTTGGTATGGTGACTATGTGAGAGGTAAGTCTAATGCAATTGCGTGACTGGGCAGGTTCGCTATATGCAAAGGACATGGAAGGAGACTATTTTAGGCTTCCTAATGTTGTGGAGGTATGGAAATCAGGTTCTTCATTTCTTGCGCAGACAACTATAGCGCATCCTTCAGCAAATGTAGAACATCACTTGGCGTATAGGTTCTCCTATAAAGTTCTCTTTACAATTAAAATCAAGACCACTCTTCCTCCTTCCACTCTCTCTTCAGCTTCCACTTCCACTTCCACTGCCCTGCCTGCTCTCATTAATCCTTCATCGCCCCCTTCTTTATCCAGCACTTCTGCAATTCTTTCAACATCAAGCACTTCTTTTGCATCTCATCTTTCTTCTTTCCCCATTTACAACGCCCCAGTAGGAACACTTTCCTCTTCTCGAACTATTCAATCAGTGACGCAATCCACACCTAACGGAGGGCATATTCCCTCTTCTTCTTTTATTCAATGTGACTCTAGCACATCCTCCCAACCTCAAACTCCTTTTCCACATCCTAGTTCCTGTGCCTCACTTTTGACCTCAGATTCTCTTTATCCTCAAGATGCTGTTCTCTCTTCAACTTCCTCTGCTTCATCCCCTTATGGATTCTCTCCTTCCTGTCCGCTTTCTACTTTCCCATCATCAGTCGCCCCTGCTTCACAAGCTATTTCCTCCTCCGCTGCATCCCCTTTTTCTTCTGTGATCTCCATTGCGCCCTCGACTGCCTCCCTGGTTCTGTCACATAGGCCGTTGAACTGCATTTCTACTTTTTATTTTACCACACCAGATTTTCAGATTTTGTTGAAATCCGCCTATGGCTCTCTCTCCCTCTCTGCTCTTCGTAAGGGAAGAATTGAATTTAAAGGAGAAGATGAGAAAGCTCAAACAAAACAAGATGAAAATAATGAAGCAGATACTGGATATGGATGTAAGGTGCCTGCAAATGATGGACGCACTAAATTTGAGGAGAGTGACATCATAAAAGCCACAAGACATGAACAGATGTCGCCAGAGGTACTGAGACTCAGAGCTGAAATAGTGGATATGAAGAGCAGATATGAAACCGAGTTGTTGGGAAGAGAATTAGAAAACATGAAGCTTCAAAGAGAACTGTGGGAAGAGAAAAGACTACGGCGTGAGGAAAAGAAAACGGTGGAGGAAGAGCTCAAGAGAGCAGAATCTGAGAGAGACACGTTGAAGGAGAAAAGTATGAAGATGGAACACGAGCTCACGAATTTACAACACATTGTCAAAGAGTTTTGTGATAAAGTTGGAACAACCAACGCTGGTGGATTTGAGACCAATGGAAAAGACAAGCCAACAAGTGGAAGGGGAAGAGGCAGGGGACGGGGGAGGGGAAGAGGCAGAGGGCGAGGCAGAGGAAGAGGAAAGAGAATCGCAGAAGAGGATGGCGAGTGGGTGGGGTCTGACAAGGAGAAGAAGCGACAGAGAAGCAGCGAAGGTGATGTTGTGTTTGTTGTGTATGATCAGAATGAGGCTACCAGTGGACGAACAACAGACAGTGAGGATAGCCAGGTGATGATGTCATCAATGTCAATGTCAATGGACTCTCCCTATAAGGACAAAGAAGAAGATGAAGATGAAGATGAAACGTTATGAAAACAAACAAACAAACAAACAAACAAACAAAATGTGATTCGATTTTGTGAGAGCATCAACTCTTGTTCTATTAGATGATGATGGGCCAGTTGTGATGTTTGGATTATTTTCTTCTTCTT
>CDFI01104938.1:0-12252 GCA_000826405.1 Acanthamoeba divionensis | reverse complement strand
TGGACTGGTGTCTAAATGGTGCCACTGAACTGTTGGCCAACTCAGCCATCATCATGATATTTAATTCATTTCTTGTTGTTGTTGAGGGAGCTTCCAAGGACCAACACCTTTGTGAAGGGGGAACAAGAAGAGATAGTTAGTAAGTCAGTTGGCCTTGCCTGCAAAGTATTCTACTTCTTTTTTTAAAGTCTCAAAAGAACATATGAAGCATTTGGGGGGGGGGTGTTACAGCGGCAAAGGACTCTTGTCCTGTGGGCACTATTTCGTTTGCTGGCAACAGGAAACCATACCTTCATATAAAAAAACAACAACAACACATTAGAAAGAAAAGAAAAGAAAAGAAAGAATATTATGCAAAGTGTGTTTGTATCTTTTTTTTCTTGTCAGATCAGAAATGTTTGTAAAATAAAAATATGAAAACGAACCTGCCAGTATCCCTCAGCTCGATGGTGAAGCTGATGGGAATGTTAGCTTTCTCGTAGAACCAATCTTGAGCAGAACCCGTGGTGTAGTACAACTCCCATGAGGCCTGTCAATCAATCAGTTCATTTCAAATTGCATATGAGTGGGCCATACATATATATGTGTGCACGCAAGAAAATTTAATGTATGTATGCTTCTAAAAAGTTGCACAACGTACCTCGTTGGTGTAGCTCTTTCCATGCACTGCACATATATGAAGTGATTTTGTATTAATAATTTAACTCATCAGACTCTTAGCCATCAACTAAAAAGAGAAAGCTTTCAATAAGCTTATTTGTTTTTGTACCTGACTTGATGGCAACTCTGATTTCATTACCAAGTGCCTTCACCACGGCATCATTGGGAGGAGGCGCCTAAATAGTTTTGGTTTGTTTTTGGAGTTGCAGAGTTGAGTGAACACTTGTAATCAATCGCTTTATGGGAGAGGGGAGAGGGAGTAGGTCGTGGAGGCAGAGGTACCGTAGTCCACCCATAAGGCCTCAGGATAAGCTGAGAATATGAATGCCAGTCGATGCCAGCCACAATGTTGCTTTGTGACTTGATGAACTCACTCACAGACCTGGCATAGTAGGAGTAATTGTCAATATAAGAGAATAGAGAATAGAAGGTTACATGATACAATATATATAGTGGAAGGTAAAGATACTTGGACTCAGGCTCTGAGAAAGGTCCAGTGCCACAGTAGGTTTCAGAGTAGGGTGAATGAGAGCTTCCTGAGCCGCCCCACTTGGAGTCCCAGTTACGATTGAGGTCCACACCATAGGTACCGTCGGAATTGGGTCTGCGGTTCTTTCTCCAGAGGCGAGAGTTGGTCCATGCATACTCATATCTGTGCATCAGAAGTGATGTTAAGTAAACAAATAAGCAAAGATTAACCTTCTTCCATGACACATCTTTGTGCAGGAAGGAGCAGTCTGGATAACAAACCCATCAGGATTGGCAACAGGGACAATCAAGAACCCATAGGTGTTCAACAGAGTGGTTACTTGGGCGTCAGTACCGTAGCTGTTGAGAACAACAAGTAAGTATTTGTTTCACACAACAAAGGATTAAAGACACAGAAGCCGAGCAAGAGGAGGAGACAACCCACTTGGAAAGCAATTGCTCTGTGATGTACAGAACTGTTGCAGGGCTTATCCATTCCCTTGCGTGCTGGCCACTGAGATGTTTGGTTTGATTGTTGTTAAGATATGTCATCTTCGAAGAGATGAGGGAAACAACTAACCCATTGAACCAAATCTTGGGGACATCGTCTGGGATACCATCAGTGTTGTTGGCCTTCGAAGTGGCAGATCCCCCATGAATGAAAACTCCCACAATGTTCTGTCATAAATTTGAGTAATTACTTTTTCATATTAATGAAGATCACACAACACTTTGACTTACCCTTCCTTGTAGCGAAGTACCAACAGAGGGCAAATACGTGGCAATGTCAGAGTACTGGTCTGCCAGCTGCTTCAGGTAGTTCACTATTTCGTCGAATCTGTGGTAGTCCTACATTGCAATCATCATAACCGATTAATTAATTAATTCAGAAATCATATGTATGATTGGTAGGAACAAACCTCAAAGAAAGAGGCTGCAACTGTTTGCTTGTCATTTCTTAGCTTCTCTTGCTCGTCGATGATCGATTGTATGTCATCAATGATGACTTCAGTCTGGATGCCAGCGCGCTGAAGCAACCTCTCGGCGTAAGACGGGGCAGCAACATCAACCAATCCTTCAACAACCACTCCCTCGTGAGACCAAACATCCAAGTCCATCTTCTCAATAAGGCTACGGTGGGCGGCATTCGAGATGTTCACACGAAGCAAACGATGCCCATCCAGACGAACCTTGACTGGCAAGGAAGCTTCCTCACACGCAACAAAAGACACAAGCAGCCCTGCCACAAGGGCGAGCACAAACAACCAGCTTGGTTGCATCCTGAGGATCAGGTTGGGGGTTGAGGTTCTGAAGAGATTTGTTTATTTATTTCTATTTCTTACCTCACCCCATGCCTGTCGCGCCGATGAAGATCATTTTTAATTTGTAGAAAAGAAGAAACACATTTCCTTCTCTTTCCTTTGTTTGTTTTCTTCTTTTGTCTCTAAATGGAGGTTTTTGATTTGTTGCGATCCAACTCACAATCATAAATCTTTAGTTTTGCGGGTATGATCCATCGTGGCTGCGAAGAATTGGACCACTACATTACAAGTACCCCTGTGTGTGAAGTAATTAAGAAACTGTGGTCTACTGGTGCCAAAGCCTAACATCCTCTGTCTTTCTGCGACACTGAGATGTGCCCAATGAAGGTTTCCTTGGCGAAAAGTTACTTCATTACGAAAGGAAGGAAGGATGTCAAGCAAGTTCAAAAGGCTTGCTCCCTTTTATTTAACGATGCTTCTGAGCCATTGTAGCACCTCCAAATGGCCTACACGAGCAGCGTAGGCACATGTCCATACATTCCAGGGACAACCTTGGCTTCGTGCCCATTGTAGCATCTCCAAATGACCACCACGAGCAGCATTTGCACATGTCTGCTCATCCCAGAGACAGCCTTGGCTCCTGGCCCATTGCAAGACCTTCAAATGACCCCGTGCAGCTCAAACCAATACATAGAAACATAAGGGACGGAGGCAAGAGAAGGAGGACGTTGTCTTGCTGACTGGAGAAGCTGGCGCCACCTTTGGCACACACTCTTGCACACAATCTGCCACAATGGGTCCAAATGTAAAAGAATGTGACACAAAAGCTCATTGGGAAGCATCTCTTAAGACAGTTAATTTCATTTTGTGTCACTCCAATTGACCTTGGGCAGTGTGTGCTCTGGTATTCTTATTTGGCTGTTGTTGAGCTTGCAAGGAGTTGGTTTATATAAATAACATTGTCATCAAAGCCAAAGTGAACACAAGAGAGAAAAGAAAAGAACAACAATGAAAGACACAAAGGTACTCTATCTAGGTCAGCGTTGCACATAACCCTGACAAGACTGGGGGTGTCATCACCAAAGAGTGGTTTTTGGTCAATCGCAGCTCACTTTTTGGGGCCATATAGGCTGTACAGGAGAAAGTGGAAGAAGGACTCGACGTAAAACGGCAGCGTATACATCTGAGGTGGCTGCCTGCCATCCACATCAGTGAATCCATACCCGCAGGCCAGGTCTGCCACGTTGAGGATCTGCCCTGTTTTCTTGTGCCCACGTGGATCTATCCCCCCCCCCAAACAACCATTCGGCACACTTACTTGGTTAGGTCTGTCTGCGAGTGTGCTTCAACAGAAGAAGGTAAACCACACACACACACAGAGAGAGAGAGAGAGAGAGAGAGCAGAGAGCAGAGAGCAGAGAGAGAGAGAGAGATAGAGAGAGATAGAGAAAGCAAGGAAACGCACACACTCTTTCACATACACACACACACCGCACGCACACACACACACACACACAGAGAGAGAGAGAGAGAGAGAGAGAGAGAACGGAGAACATACCTGCGGCAAGTGCAGCTATGGCCCGCCCAGAATAAATGCTGCTCTCACCACTTCTTGTGAGGTCAATCTTATAACGCCTGGCGAAATGCTCCGCCTTCTCAACAAATCTCTCTGTCCTTACCAAACCTGTGTACACACAGTATTATTTTGTTAACAAATTGGCGCTTTTATGAAGATATGTTGTGGCACACAAAGGTGGAAAGCATACCTGGCCACAAACTCACGGCTGTGACATTGTGGGCTTTCAAATCATGAGCCATGTCCTTGGCCATTCGGTCAACTTAAGGAGAAAGATCAACATATTAAACACAACAAAATTGATGGATATAATGCTTCTGCCTATTGCCACTAGTTACCTGCTGCCTTTCCAACACCGTAGGATACCTAATGGACAAATAAATGGATAAATGAATGATTCACTTTGCCACATTTAATAAATAACAAGGCTGCAACGTCACATACATTGAAAAGATAATTCTTGCCACCAACGGATGAGATGTTGACGATAAGGCCCGACTTCTGGGTGACCATGTGGCGGGCGGCCAAGCACGATGCTACGTAGTGGCTGCGCAGTCCAACTTTATGGCATGCATCCCAATAGGCCTGCAATATACACTCTGTTTAGAATGTTCATAAGCTCTCTCTGCTCTCTCGTGTGTGTGTGTGTGTGTGTGTGTGTGTGTGTGTGGCCATGTGGGCCTTGGTATGACAGTGGGCTCTGGGGAAGGGAGAGAAAGAAATAGATATATATACCCAGCCTTGCTCCCAAAACGGTTGCGTGGTTCTAACAGAGTCTTCAGGTGTCATGAAAGCGTTATTGACCAACACATCAATGCGGCCTACTTGTGCATGGGGTTACCCGCAATGTTGTTAGCGATCAAACAGCAAAAGGAACGGGACCGCTCCGTTTCATCTCACACAAACCTTGCTCACTAATGACCCTTTGAATCAATGCTTCGATTTCCTAGAGAGAGAGAGAGAGAGAGAGAGAAATGGTCAGAAAGTTTGACCAGAGAGATATCACAAAACATTAGTGCATGCATGAAGTCGCAGGGAGGGGCTTTCAGAAAGTGAAGACTTGAGATGAAAGTGTACCTCATCATTGGAGTGGTCACATTGCACAGCTATGCCTTTGCCACCTGCTTCTGTCACCTGCACATAAAACAACCACATATGTGAATCAGCAAGCGATCAAACAGAACAGATGGGTCTAGATCATTAAACCAGTTCAGCTGTTTCTTGCACAGTGCCAGGAAGAAAGTGGGTCCCTTCTGTGACTGTCCTGCCTTTAAGCATATTGTTGTTGATTTGATTATTGGCACCTATCTAATTTTTCTTACATAATAACATAATGCCAATATCTAGAAGTAGATAGGGTTTTGCCTGTGACATAGACAGTGGCGCCAGCCTCCCCCAGACCAATTGCTATGCCCTTGCCCACACCTGCATGAAATTAACAGCTTGTTTAGATCACAGCACTCGTAGAAAGCTGCAAAATCAAGCGTGGTGGAAACTGAAGAGAGGAATGACAGAGCTACCTCTTGATGCTCCTGTGACTATGGCGATTTTTCCTTCGAGCAGCTTACGGTTGGGTCTCCACAGCCATCTTCGTACTATGGGCCTCAACGTCCAAAATGCAAGAAGCAAAGCCCCCCCTACCACCAGAGTTTTCTTTTGTTGGGCCTCCACGTTTGGGCTCAAATGATTACAGATCCAACCATAGCACGCAGCTGCCATCGCGCTCTCACTCAGCACCGAGAGATCTCTCTTTTGATCTTACTGCCCCCCCCCCATCCCAATATTTATAAAACACAAGGGATAATTTGATTGTGTGTGATGGCTTTCATTCCTTTGCGTTCCTTGTGCAAGAGTGTACAAGATCTTCTCTCCCATCGTCGAGAGAGGGAAAGAGAGCTACTGTTGAGGCATATTGCACGGGTCCTGCTTACTGCTTCTACCTCTTGCTCCTCCTCTCTGTCCTTTTCTTTGCCACTGCTGGTGCTGGTGCTTGGGCTGTTGCTGCTTGTGCTCTATTCCCAAGCCTTCCAATGGAGTTGCTGTTATCTTTTCTCTTCTGCTCTTGACATCAGAGGGTCTGCTTCTGTTTCTCCTCTTGGCACTTGTTCTCTCTCCTGCTGCTGTTTCCTCTTGAACAACGCCTTGAAGACCTGCCACGGTTGGTGCACTGTTGATATCTTCATCTCTGCTGCTATTGTTGTTCGCTCCATCATCGACTAGAATGACACTTATTTTTCCAAGCGTGACTGGAGAGCTCTCTCCATCCCACACCACTTCGACACACTTCTCCCTCACCAGAATGACTGTTCCCTTTCTGTTTTTCTTATTTGTGTTCAGCATGACACAAGATCCCACAGTAAAAGGTACTGCCTCTTGGTTTGCTTTCTTTGGTTTATAGACTGTTCTATCCTTGACGTGACTTTTCTTCTCCCTCCAATTCTCTTGCTGGTTTCTATCTCTGGCTGTTATCTGTTTCTCACCTCTCCAAGATGGTGGCTTTGGCCTTGTGCCTCTTTTAGCTAATGAAGACTCTATTTCCTCCCACTGGTGCTCTATTTCAACTTCAATGTCTTCATCATCTGGTGGGATCTGAGTTTCATCACTCTGTCTGTCTAATAGCTCATTCCACAGAGAATCTACCAACCGTTGTTTCTTGAGTCGGTCTTTCTTTACCACAAGCTGAATACAATCCTCGAAATGCAAAAAATTATCATGCCCAGAGGAAGAAGCTAAAAGTTTCTTATCCAAAGTGAGAACTTGCATTATTGATTCTAACAGCAGCTTACTTCTCTGCTTGTCGCAATGAAGAACTGCACTAAAAAAGGCCTCCGTAATGGTTTCACGCAACTCCAAGATGGCAAGCAGAACAGAAGGGTGGATGGGAATAGGAAGATCTATCGTCTTTTTGTTTGGCAAAAGGATGCCCACTCCAAAGAATTTGGTATCTGTCAAAATTTTTCCATCAACTGAAAGCATTAGCATAAGCGAAGATATTATTCCATAGTCTTCTGTAGGCAACAACGTGATTCGGTTTGCTCGGATGGATCCTCTGGACATCATGGTAAAAGAGGAGGCCACACCGTAGATCATGAACTTATTCTTCTCTTGGGCTCTCTTCTTCTTTTTCTTCTTCTTTTCTAGCGTTACACCTTCAGTCGGATTGATGCTGGCCGAGGAGGGACAAGGAGTACGGCTTGCTCCCAACGAAAAAATAGCAGAATAAGAGTCGATGGTAACTGAAATCTTCTGTAAAGAATCAAACTTGGCCCATTTGATGGAGGATAAAGCAACAGGATGAGTTAATTGCACCACATTTCCATTCATGTTGTGATCCTCTTCTGTTTCACTTATCGTATTCTTCTGAATATTTCTATCTTTCCAGTCAACTGTGTTTGCCCTTGTATCTATCTCAATCTCTCCCCTAAGAGTTTGAAACAGATGCCTCAGTACTCGCATTCCTATCGGAGGATTATAGAGATAGAACTCTCTGGGTTCTGTCTTCTGTTCTTTCTTCTCGATGCCAACAGTTTCTCTAAAATTTAGCGCTAAGAGGGTATCTGATTCCTGGTTGAGCTGTTCTTCATTCTGACCTTTCTCTTCCTTCTTCTGTTTTACAACTTTAGTCTTCCCGACTGCAATACCTGCTAGGTCTTTTGTGAATAAACCGCACTCCGTTTCCACAAGTCTTAAGTACGAAGGCAAGTACTGTGGAGAATGAGCTCTCAGCGTCATAATCATCGTATTGCGAGGGTCCAAATTCTTCTTCACTGCAGCAAATCCCTGCTTTTCAAGGAATGTTTCTTCTGGTGCAATCGTGACTGTCCCTTGCATCAGATTCATAGACAAGCTGTGGCACAGCACAAACTTCAAGAATAATACCTTCTGGGAGTCCAAAGAGAGTGTGGATTGTCTATAGTTCTTAGCATGCATGTCTTGCTTCTTTCCCAAGAAACAAAGAGGAAGCAACTCTTGCTGATGTGTAGAGGAAACTCTGGACAGCATGGATGATATCTCAGAGATAAGATTGCACAGCTTACGCATCCTCTTAAAATGAACACCGTGCCTATCGGTCCATAAACGCATTATTCTATTCTTCTCTGAAGTTCCATCTCTTTGTCTGGCAATGTTTACTTGGCGAAGCATTCTCATATAACTCTCCACAAGCCTTACAACTGCAATTGGATCTGAATGAGTATCTCTATCAAACTGTACTCTGCCTTTCGTTGTTCGTCCTACTAGAAAGAGGTAATCTGAATGATTCTCCACAACCCTCGGATGCGGTAAGACGAAGACATCCTCTAGAGACAAGGAGGCAGCCATGACAATAATATGGGACAAACAGAAGCCTCCACAAATGAGAGAAAAGGCAATCATCTTGCTCAAATTCATGTCCATTGGCAAAGCTGAAAGGAGGCGACCCAACTCTGTCACTACCGCTCTATCAACTTTGTCCTCGTTTGAGACGGTATCATCAGCCAATTCGTCGAACATACGTATGGCAACATCCTGTATTTTGTATTCTTGGAAAGAACAATGTCAATACATGGTGTTTAATATAGTAACACAAAATGCTAATACCGGAATCAGAATCTGAAGCTGAATTCTGCTTGAATGCAATAGCTTGAATATCCAGTAGTTCTTCAAAGGCTTTGTCAATAGATTTTAGTTTAGGAGGCTGAAGGGCCTCAGCAAGGGCCGCGCGGGGGTCCCCTAACGGCGAGTCCCTTGTTTCGCTGAGCACTATAAACATAACAAACATAACAATACAATTAATAAAAAGAGTAGATGAATCGTTAAAGAGTTGCCATGTGAGACCAAAGAGAGAGCAGAGTATGGTTGCCTTTGGCGGTGGGCTACAGGGAGGAGAAGATTTATTATATATACCTTTTAGTTTTAAGAGTGTAGATGCTAGAGAGATGCGAAGTATCTCAGGAACATCATAATCGGGCAAGTGCTGCTCATAGGTACTAAGAGAATACATTCGAAAAACCACCCCAGGGAAAAGTCGTCCCGCCCTACATCACCAATAACGCAGCATAAACCCACAGCAACAAGGAAGGAACGTAAGCTGCCTATGGCAATGCAACGTGAAGTTGTAAAATAGGGATGATGGATCCTTGCCTGCCCGCACGTTGGCGCGCTGACGCTTTGGACACCCATGTCTTTTGCAACCTTGGGCAGTTAAATTGTAGACTTTGCTCTATCTGCTTGTGATAACCGAAGTCAAATACGTAGCGTACCTGCACAGTGAATGAAAACGTTAATTGTAACGCCATCGCGATCAGTACATCACTTGCTGAACTTACCTGGGGAATGGTAACAGATGATTCAGCGATGTTGGTGGCAAGAATAATCCTTGTTACGCCAGGAGGTATATCAGAAAATATTATCATCTGTTCTTCTCTGTCCATCAAGGAGTGCAACATACGCAGATCCAATGATTGTTCTTTCTGCTCTTTGGTGATCTGGTTTGTTTCATCAAATGCTTCAAACATTTCCTCTATTTCAAATATTCCGGGTAAGAATATTAGCGCACAGTTTCCTGTATTGCTATGCTGGTGGTGCTTGATGATGGAACAGCACACTGACACAACAATTTCAATCATTGTGTCCATACTCTGTACGGCCTTCCTCTTGGCAGCTTCACCCATGCTGTATGAGAGCCTCTGAAGAGATGCCTGAGAAAAGGGAATTGGAAAGGCTTGCACTGCAGGGCTCTTCCAAATATCTTCCAAATAATATATCTCAACAGGAAACCTCTGCACGCCAACAAAAATTGAATCTGGTGGGCTTACAGGAACGAAATAGTTTGCAAAAAGCTCTGTGTTGAAGGTTGCTGACATTAAAATGAGCTTAGGCATATCTGCACGAGAAGCAGCCTGAGAATCGCTTGAAAGAGACAGCAGACGCTTCACCACAAGATAGAGCATGTCAGCCTCTATGCTTCGCTCATGAATCTCATCTAAAATAAGATGTGTGCACGAATAGATATAACTTGGCTTGTGAAGCAACTTGTGAAGCAACCAGCCTGGAAAAGATGAAAGGATAGGATGATGAGTTAAAAAGTGGGCCAGATAGTGAGAAAAAAATCTGCAGGCATTTTTTTGGTTTTGACCTGATGTTACGAATGCCATCTGCGTATTATTCCCAACTTGCTTCTCTTGCCCAATCTTATAGCCCACCGTTTGTCCAACGCTTTCGTCAAGTTCATGTGCAACGCGTTTGGCAAGGGATATTGCAGCAATACGCCTAGGCTGGGTAATGACAATATTTGCTCTTGTTCTATTTCTGTGTGTACGTTCGAAATCCTATTTGAAATAATCTGTCCATTAGTTTGCTCAAACTTATAAATAAAATAGTTAAGCACCCAAATACAAACCTTTAGAATCATACGTGGAACGCGAGAGGATTTTCCACATCCAGTATCGCCTTGAATGACTGTGACTTGCTGTGACCGCACTTGTGTGATGATAGCATTTTCATGCATGTCTATAGGCAGGTCCAACTGAACAGCCGAAGAGGTCGCACTGGCGGCAGTAGGAGATGGGGAGGGAGAAAAGGCAGGAAAAGGGAGTGCCTGAGGAACTGGCGAGGGAGGGAAGGTGGCAGTAGGGAGTTGGAGAGCCAATGGCATAGCGGGAGTGTCGAAGCGAAATACTTCATACACAGCTCGTTTGATGCTTTCTAAATGTTTTGAGATAAGCTGTTTGAGAGAGTTGTGGCTTGTTTTTTCATTCGGATTCAAATGCGTTATCACTATTTCCGTTTGCTCAATTAAAGTCGTAACCATTTCCACATAGTCAGCAACGGAGGGCAGCGATGTCGGTCGCTTTCTACGCTCAAACGATTCGATAGTCCTCAACAATAGATAAAACAGTGGCCCATGAAACAAGGTATGGGGTGGCGATTCAGGCAAGACTTGATTATCAACAACACCAAGCAATCTAGACAAATTGTTGAGTTTATCCAAGACGGTTTGGTAATGACTGGCAAAAGTTACTGTCTTGATATGAGGCATAACTCCACATGTGCGAATGATCACATTAGATTCATGAAGCGCTTTACCATTCTCACAATCTTGGGGAATAGAATCGAAAGCAGAAAGGATGATGACAGACAAGATAGCTGCATCAATATGCTTCTTGCATATAGGATAATGGTAGAATATATAGGATCCTATCAGACTGCGACATGCAAGCACCAGAAAACGATAACAAGGTTCCACACTAAAAGGGAAATAATGGCCATACAACATGATGGATTCGCTTCGTCTATCTCTATCTATTTCCTGGGCTTCAGAAAGGGGAATGGTATAGGTGACCGATGAAAAGGAGTGGATTGGATAGCATAGGAAAGAAAGGCGCTGTTCCAAAGGTAACGACAAGACAGTTATCGGGTTCAATTCACAGGATTCCAAAGAGTAGAGGGGCAATTCCAAGTGGTTATCTATCTCTTCCTCCACGTATTGTGCCCCACGCTTCAGATACTCAACAACTTTTGTCCTTCCCAAAAATAAGTATAAAGCAGCCGACAACTTTCTTCCAACATGAGCAGCGCTTGGCGCCCTCGAATCCAAACTTTCGACAGGAACTGGTGTGAAAGTTCTGCCTTGCTTAATTACAGCCAAAGAGTGAGATGGCAGCAGATCCCTCTTTATATGTTCATGAAAATAGAGCATTTTGGCGTCATGCTCCTCTGGTGCCTTGTCGTCACCTTCCATAAGGATAATAAGATTTAAAGTCAGGAATAGCTTTAAAAAATACACGTAAGCACATATAGCTCAAACTGTGTTTACAATAATATAGATACCCAAATAGCCATATATTTGTCTGCTAAAATGTATTGCTTGCCTGAATTCTGGATGGGCATCAAGTAAAGGCTGCAATGCAGGAATATCCTCCAAAGGCAGCCCCTTTTGCATTAACAAAAACTCTACCATTGAATCGAGCCATATCTTTTCTTTACTCATACTAATAGTAAAAAAAAGGCAGTCAAATAGAGAAGAAGAAAGAGATTATGTAAGGTAAAGAAAGGTACATCTTGCGTAAGAGAGCTTTGATTTCATGTTCCAGATGCTTTGTGTAGTCATTTCCTGCCATCGCAGCCAGTTCAGCCAGCTGATGGGGCTCTATTCCCAGTACACGTGCAACCAGATCCGACGTATAAACGTGGCATGTAATTCTGCTGCGCTCTGCATAAATTAAATGTTAGCATGCCCAAGACTTTCTTCTTTGTTAACGAAGTGAGACAGAAATGAAGGCGCATTTGTGTCGTGTCGTGTCGTGT
>CDFI01104937.1:0-14380 GCA_000826405.1 Acanthamoeba divionensis | reverse complement strand
TCTCTTCATGACATGAGTAGACACAGAACTGAAGCTGCAAATCGAGGAGTGGAAGCACTCCAAGAGAAGCCCCAACACCACCAGTAACTGAGAGGTTCTCCTCTCTTCTCTTTTGTTGGTCAAGTTTTGAAGAAGTGTATGGTAACATCAATATAAGAATAATAATAATAATAATAAGGTGTTTGCCAAGATGTTGGTACAATCAATAACAATAAACTTAAGAGCTTAAGAAGTCAAAACAACAACAAAGAGAGAAGCATTTTTTTTTTAATTTTTACACAATAGAAGACCACTAATCTTTGATGATAGATACCTAAGCTTCTTTACACCTCTTGCCTCACAGCCAACCTCTCACTCTTTCTTCTTGCAGACCCAAATTTTTAACCTTAAAAATGTAAAACTCTCTAACAGGAAGTTAATTACAGGAAAATTTTGTAATTTCTGAATTGAATTCAAATTGCAATTCTGGGTAAAAAATTTTTCGACACAACATTTTGATTAGACACCTAACGGATTCGAACTAGGGTGACGGCAAGGGTGCCCACCCCGTCGACAGTCCGCGTGTGTGACTGTTGGGTGTTGTAGCCCTGAACCAAGCCCGCAAACAAAAATTAATGACAAGCGGCGTAGAGAGAACTGCCCCAATGCTCTGTTCCTAGTGCTCCCCCTTCTCTCTAAAAAGCAATCCCCGATCGGCATCCATAGAAAGAAGAAGCATTTCTCTTTGCTTTTATCAACCACTCGCCCCCCTCAAAGAGAGGTCCACCTCACAACCAGCGGAAAACACATCCTCCTTCAGTGAAGTTTGCTTTGTGGGATATACACACTTGGCTGCTCAGAGGCTAGACAGTTGAGCCTGCTTGTGCGAAGCCCTTACTCAAGCATGAAGGAGGTTGGAGATTCAGATCAACGTGAGTTTTTTTTTTTGCACTCCCCCTCCTATTCTCAAAGCAGTTGTGACAATTTCTCTTCCTTCTTCAAGAATTGTTATTTCCTCTGCTCGCCCAGCGCAAAGAGGAAGCCCAATGGATGGGATGGTATGAGGAACCCATCAAAAAGAAAAAGCAAGAAAGGATCATTGTGGTGGGCAAATGGAGAATCTTTTTCTTCCAGATGGGCAAATCTGTAAAGGCACGATGACCATTCTATATTCCCTTTTGCTCTGCTTCTTAGTGCTCAACTCCTTTTTTCTTTATGTGTATTTGGTGTTCTTTGCTTATTCACATTTAGCTTGTCAGAGACGCTCACCTTTTGGAGTTAAAGGAAGTGAAATCCCAAGATACTTCTACAGTAAGATTTCTTTCTGTTATTATTTCTTAGGAGTTTAGAATCAACTTTTCAAGTTAACTGGGGGTGACTGCAACAGGTGGAGTTGGTTTTTAAGACGGCATCAGTTGTTTTGATGTCTTGCCCTTCTGATGAAGTCGTCTCTGCTGTCCTGCGATCATACGAGGACAACTTCTTTAACGTGCCAACATCGCTCAGATTCAAGGTGTCAGTAGAACCGGAAACACGCCTCAAAGAGATAGCTGCTCCCAGTACCTTCCCCTCTATTTGTTACAGGCAAGAAGGAGCACTTGATTTGTTGCTGACTTTGATGCCTTTCCACAGCTCAAGCTTTGTTGGCAAAATCATGTGGTGGCTTTTCTGGGACATACCAGGCCTTGTGCGACTTCTATGGCATCCCAGCTCGAGCAGATATCTGCTGGGACATGGATAACTTACTCCCCGCCAACCATGTCAAGGAATTTAACATGAAGTACATTTTATCGACGTCATTGATTCTCACCTTCTTTCCATCTGACATACCTTGATTGAACAGGGAGTTTGAACAGCCCGTTACACCCCAAGATTTTAAAGTGCTTGTGGATTCCTTACACTACAATACTCACTTTGTTGCGTTTATTGCTCGTGACTACAAACTAGATAAAGAAGCCATGAAAGGTTAGTTCATACTTGGTTGTTTTCCGTTGATGTGCTCTACTAATTCTCCATATTTGTTTTTGTAATAGTTCTTTCGGATATGTTGGGCACAAACAGCAAGTTAGAAGAACTTGTCCTCTCCAAAGTGGATTGTCCGTCTTCCTCCACTTTTGAGGAGATGGGAAATGCCATTGCAAAGAACAGGACTTGTGCATTGAGGACCATTGATTGGTCAAACAACCTTATTAAAGATGGAGCGATCACTTCTTTGAGTAATTTCCTCTCAAGCTTACCCAGCCTTATTCATTCTCCTCACCTTATTACTCATTTCATTCAGGTAATGCGATAGGTGGAATGAACCATGGATTGAGTATTATTGATATCTCGGGAGGAGATGGTACAAAGAAGGGCATGTCTCTATTCTGTAATGCACTGAAAAAGAATGTAGAGTTGTCTAGAACCCTGACCGTGCTTAATTTGGCTGCAAACAAGTTGGACAATGATGGCTCTACTGCTCTCAGCGTATTTCTATCTAGTCCCAACGCCCTTAAGCACTTGAACCTAGCCAACACGAACTCAAACGTAGAGACCATTTTGGCTGCAGCAATGTTGGGTTGTGTGGAATTGGAAAAGTTAAATGTATCCCACAACAAATGTGGTTCAAAATTAGGCCCTGTGCTGAAAAACTTTATCAAGTCCTGCTCTAAGTTGCAAGAGTTTCGCCTCAAGGAAACTTACATTCCAGTCAACACACTGAGAGACCTGATCAAAGGGATCGTTGGAAATAGATATCTCACAAACTTCTACTTGGACCTCGCAGATAACAAATTAGGTACTTCAAGCGCTTTTCTGCTAGTATTTGGAGACTATAAGAAAATTGTATTGATTTAATTAATTCACTGTGCGTTGGCTTCTACAGGTGTCCTAGGAGCAAACATGATTGCTGGTCTTGCCCCTGAACTCTCAAGCATTGAAGTGTTAGATCTTTCTAACAATGAGTTTGGTGATGAGGGCATGTCTATTCTTGCAGAAGGTCTCTGTAACAACAGAAGCATCAAAGAATTGAAACTATGTGACAACTTCACCAAGGCTAGGACTAAGTCTAGGGGAGTGGCCATAGACAATTTGATTGAGTTCGTCTCCTCAGAAGTGAGTTTGGAAAAATTGGACATCTCAGCCTCTAGGTCTGACTATGAACTGAAAGCAGACCTCATCCCTCTTATCTATTCATTAGCTACCAATGATTCGATCACAGGGCTTGACATCAGTGGGCACAACATTGGGGATAAAGGTGTCCTGCTATTCGAATCTCACACAATTAGCAAGAAAGGATGCTCACCACTTTTTTAATATTCAGGAGGGGTAGCTTTAGGAAAGGTTTTACAAACAAACAGAAAGCTGAAGCGTCTCACATGGGACAGGAATGCTACACGTCTTCCAGGTATAACTGTTGTTGGATATTAAGTCACCTCCCAAAATTAATAGCTTTAATGATACAGGATTCATCGGCTTTGCTACTGGACTGGAGAGGAACAATGTGCTGTCAAGCATGCCCCTTCCTGTGTTGGACATCAGTGATTCACTTAAGGCACATGGTATTGTTGAAGTCCAGCAAGTAATCGATCAGATCTCAGCATCACTAGCTCGCAATCAATCTCCGAAGTTCTCAGTCTCCCTAAATGAGGGAAGCCAAAATCTTGCCTTGCTGGTAGATACCCAACTCCGATATATCGTTTGTAATCAATGCTCACTTCAATTTCTTTGTGTCGCAAAGGGTACTGGAGGGAGAGAGGAAATCAACAAGCTGCGCCACAGGATTAAAGCAATTGTTCACAATGACCTTCCAAATGAACATGACGTGCTCACAGACGCTGAGGAAATTGACACTCAAATATTCAACTTGCAGCGTATTCAGGTATTTCGATCGAAGTTTTCACCGCTGCTTTACTTTTTCATTCTAATTGAATGGTCTCTGCAGGAGGAGGTACTGCAAGCCATGACGGATGAGATCTCATCTAAACTGGGAGAAATGGCAAGCCAGTTAATGCCTTTTCTAACGAGCACCCACGAGCAGTTGATTTTGCAAGTGATAGATCAAACCAAAACCTTCAAGTCTTTGAGTGGAGAGGCTGTGGAAAAACTTAAACATGAGCTTCTCCAATCAACCAAAGACGTGATACCTCGAGACCTCGTTGTGAAGATCTTGGCCAAGAGCGCTGCGTCAGAGATAGCAGGAGAAATGGCAGTTGGTATTCAGAGCTCACTCGGCTTTCTGGTGGACTTCATCTATGACAACCTGCTCGACAAGATGGAATCCATTTACTATTCTCTCAAGGGCCAGCTTGCAGTCTCTCCAAGAGACAAACGATCCAGTTCAACAGACGACGAGGAGGGCGATGAAAAGGGCAAGACAGCGGCGCCATACGAAGAAAGGAGCATCACCCAAGTGGCCACAGGCGAGATATCCTCTATGGGAATCGATGAAGAAGGAGGCGACGCCGCCTCCGCTCAGCTCGACAACAAGAAGAAGTTCCCTCCAGTGCCGCCTCCCCGAGCCTCCAAGCCTTTTGCGTCAGTCCCAGCGCCCATCAAGCTGGTGCCCATACCTCCTCGTCCACAGTCGGCTAACAACAACAGCAACAAGCCAGTGCCTCCGCCGAAGCCTTCTTCGAGTAGCCCTGCGGCGGCGGCGGCCTCGTCGTCGTCGTCCCTTGCAGAGGCGCCGCCGGCCACAGCAGAGACAGCGATCACTTCCCACTTGACCAAGGACAGACCTATGGGACCCCAGCGGAGAAGACCTCAGAGGAAGCCTCAGAGAAGGCCCATGATGGCTACCACAGAGGACTGAGAGAGAGAGAGAGGAGAGAAGGTTCTGGCGCCATGCTGCTCTTCTCTCTCTCTTTCTTCTCTTCTTTTTCTTTTTCTTTGTTGTCATATCTCTTTGTGTTGTAATTCTCTTATTGTTGTTGTTATTATTATTATTTGTCTCTTCTTATCTTTCTTTAAACTGTCAAATATTTAACAAAAAAAAAGTTATTATCATCTTTGCGTCGGACTTTAAAAACAAAAAAGTTATGTTTTTAAATTTCTGTTGATTGTTTTGGATTAACAAAAGAAGTTGGAAACGAAAGCTGAAATGGGAGTCAAAGGGCTCACAAGATTTCTCACAAGCCTTGGCTTTGCCCAGTCTCTGGACCTTGGCCAATTGGCAATCGATCAAGGGACAACAGAGATTCCGCTCACGATTCTGGTTGATGGGATCAGCGTGCTCCTATCCTTCGTCCAAAGCCATCTTTTGAAATCCAATCCTTGGGCGGCCATCAATCAACTGCTGCTTCCCGACTATGCCACCATTTCCAACCACGTGACACAAATTCACAACACCTTTGCAAATCTTGGCATTAGGCTGGTGTATTACTTCGATGGGGCTTCTGGAGATGAAAGGGACGACATCAAAGATGCAGAGAGGATCGCAAGAAAGAATCAGCGTTTGAATGCAATCTCCTATTTGAATGAGTACTTGGCTCATTATGGCAATAACAATTACAACAGCAACCATAAGAGATTCACAAGACTCAAAATGCTCAACTGCTTTAATCAGCTGCCGTTTGCACCACTCTTCGAGTGGCAGGTCATCCATTCGCTCAAAAGCATTGGTGCCACAGTCATCAGGTGAACATCTAATCCCATCGCATCTGTGGTGTACTGTAATCTTTCTAATGTGGAGATCTTTCACATCAAAAGGTGCCTTGGAGAAGCAGACTTTGATCTATACGCTGATGCAAGGAAGGACCAGCAGGTGTTTGCGATTATGTCTGAGGACAGCGACTTTTTCATCACCAGTGGAATACGATACATCCCTTTCTCTAGCGTCGTATTCCATCCATCAAGCAAAGAAGGTACACACAACACTACACAACACAACAAACAACACACCTTATTGTCTCTGCTCTACCTAACACACGACACGACACGACACAAATGCGCCTTCATTTCTGTCTCACTTCGTTAACAAAGAAGAAAGTCTTGGGCATGCTAACATTTAATTTATGCAGAGCGCAGCAGAATTACATGCCACGTTTATACGTCGGATCTGGTTGCACGTGTACTGGGAATAGAGCCCCATCAGCTGGCTGAACTGGCTGCGATGGCAGGAAATGACTACACAAAGCATCTGGAACATGAAATCAAAGCTCTCTTACGCAAGATGTACCTTTCTTTACCTTACATAATCTCTTTCTTCTTCTCTATTTGACTGCCTTTTTTTTACTATTAGTATGAGTAAAGAAAAGATATGGCTCGATTCAATGGTAGAGTTTTTGTTAATGCAAAAGGGGCTGCCTTTGGAGGATATTCCTGCATTGCAGCCTTTACTTGATGCCCATCCAGAATTCAGGCAAGCAATACATTTTAGCAGACAAATATATGGCTATTTGGGTATCTATATTATTGTAAACACAGTTTGAGCTATATGTGCTTACGTGTATTTTTTAAAGCTATTCCTGACTTTAAATCTTATTATCCTTATGGAAGGTGACGACAAGGCACCAGAGGAGCATGACGCCAAAATGCTCTATTTTCATGAACATATAAAGAGGGATCTGCTGCCATCTCACTCTTTGGCTGTAATTAAGCAAGGCAGAACTTTCACACCAGTTCCTGTCGAAAGTTTGGATTCGAGGGCGCCAAGCGCTGCTCATGTTGGAAGAAAGTTGTCGGCTGCTTTATACTTATTTTTGGGAAGGACAAAAGTTGTTGAGTATCTGAAGCGTGGGGCACAATACGTGGAGGAAGAGATAGATAACCACTTGGAATTGCCCCTCTACTCTTTGGAATCCTGTGAATTGAACCCGATAACTGTCTTGTCGTTACCTTTGGAACAGCGCCTTTCTTTCCTATGCTATCCAATCCACTCCTTTTCATCGGTCACCTATACCATTCCCCTTTCTGAAGCCCAGGAAATAGATAGAGATAGACGAAGCGAATCCATCATGTTGTATGGCCATTATTTCCCTTTTAGTGTGGAACCTTGTTATCGTTTTCTGGTGCTTGCATGTCGCAGTCTGATAGGATCCTATATATTCTACCATTATCCTATATGCAAGAAGCATATTGATGCAGCTATCTTGTCTGTCATCATCCTTTCTGCTTTCGATTCTATTCCCCAAGATTGTGAGAATGGTAAAGCGCTTCATGAATCTAATGTGATCATTCGCACATGTGGAGTTATGCCTCATATCAAGACAGTAACTTTTGCCAGTCATTACCAAACCGTCTTGGATAAACTCAACAATTTGTCTAGATTGCTTGGTGTTGTTGATAATCAAGTCTTGCCTGAATCGCCACCCCATACCTTGTTTCATGGGCCACTGTTTTATCTATTGTTGAGGACTATCGAATCGTTTGAGCGTAGAAAGCGACCGACATCGCTGCCCTCCGTTGCTGACTATGTGGAAATGGTTACGACTTTAATTGAGCAAACGGAAATAGTGATAACGCATTTGAATCCGAATGAAAAAACAAGCCACAACTCTCTCAAACAGCTTATCTCAAAACATTTAGAAAGCATCAAACGAGCTGTGTATGAAGTATTTCGCTTCGACACTCCCGCTATGCCATTGGCTCTCCAACTCCCTACTGCCACCTTCCCTCCCTCGCCAGTTCCTCAGGCACTCCCTTTTCCTGCCTTTTCTCCCTCCCCATCTCCTACTGCCGCCAGTGCGACCTCTTCGGCTGTTCAGTTGGACCTGCCTATAGACATGCATGAAAATGCTATCATCACACAAGTGCGGTCACAGCAAGTCACAGTCATTCAAGGCGATACTGGATGTGGAAAATCCTCTCGCGTTCCACGTATGATTCTAAAGGTTTGTATTTGGGTGCTTAACTATTTTATTTATAAGTTTGAGCAAACTAATGGACAGATTATTTCAAATAGGATTTCGAACGTACACACAGAAATAGAACAAGAGCAAATATTGTCATTACCCAGCCTAGGCGTATTGCTGCAATATCCCTTGCCAAACGCGTTGCACATGAACTTGACGAAAGCGTTGGACAAACGGTGGGCTATAAGATTGGGCAAGAGAAGCAAGTTGGGAATAATACGCAGATGGCATTCGTAACATCAGGTCAAAACCAAAAAAATGCCTGCAGATTTTTTTCTCACTATCTGGCCCACTTTTTAACTCATCATCCTATCCTTTCATCTTTTCCAGGCTGGTTGCTTCACAAGTTGCTTCACAAGCCAAGTTATATCTATTCGTGCACACATCTTATTTTAGATGAGATTCATGAGCGAAGCATAGAGGCTGACATGCTCTATCTTGTGGTGAAGCGTCTGCTGTCTCTTTCAAGCGATTCTCAGGCTGCTTCTCGTGCAGATATGCCTAAGCTCATTTTAATGTCAGCAACCTTCAACACAGAGCTTTTTGCAAACTATTTCGTTCCTGTAAGCCCACCAGATTCAATTTTTGTTGGCGTGCAGAGGTTTCCTGTTGAGATATATTATTTGGAAGATATTTGGAAGAGCCCTGCAGTGCAAGCCTTTCCAATTCCCTTTTCTCAGGCATCTCTTCAGAGGCTCTCATACAGCATGGGTGAAGCTGCCAAGAGGAAGGCCGTACAGAGTATGGACACAATGATTGAAATTGTTGTGTCAGTGTGCTGTTCCATCATCAAGCACCACCAGCATAGCAATACAGGAAACTGTGCGCTAATATTCTTACCCGGAATATTTGAAATAGAGGAAATGTTTGAAGCATTTGATGAAACAAACCAGATCACCAAAGAGCAGAAAGAACAATCATTGGATCTGCGTATGTTGCACTCCTTGATGGACAGAGAAGAACAGATGATAATATTTTCTGATATACCTCCTGGCGTAACAAGGATTATTCTTGCCACCAACATCGCTGAATCATCTGTTACCATTCCCCAGGTAAGTTCAGCAAGTGATGTACTGATCGCGATGGCGTTACAATTAACGTTTTCATTCACTGTGCAGGTACGCTACGTATTTGACTTCGGTTATCACAAGCAGATAGAGCAAAGTCTACAATTTAACTGCCCAAGGTTGCAAAAGACATGGGTGTCCAAAGCGTCAGCGCGCCAACGTGCGGGCAGGCAAGGATCCATCATCCCTATTTTACAACTTCACGTTGCATTGCCATAGGCAGCTTACGTTCCTTCCTTGTTGCTGTGGGTTTATGCTGCGTTATTGGTGATGTAGGGCGGGACGACTTTTCCCTGGGGTGGTTTTTCGAATGTATTCTCTTAGTACCTATGAGCAGCACTTGCCCGATTATGATGTTCCTGAGATACTTCGCATCTCTCTAGCATCTACACTCTTAAAACTAAAAGGTATATATAATAAATCTTCTCCTCCCTGTAGCCCACCGCCAAAGGCAACCATACTCTGCTCTCTCTTTGGTCTCACATGGCAACTCTTTAACGATTCATCTACTCTTTTTATTAATTGTATTGTTATGTTTGTTATGTTTATAGTGCTCAGCGAAACAAGGGACTCGCCGTTAGGGGACCCCCGCGCGGCCCTTGCTGAGGCCCTTCAGCCTCCTAAACTAAAATCTATTGACAAAGCCTTTGAAGAACTACTGGATATTCAAGCTATTGCATTCAAGCAGAATTCAGCTTCAGATTCTGATTCCGGTATTAGCATTTTGTGTTACTATATTAAACACCATGTATTGACATTGTTCTTTCCAAGAATACAAAATACAGGATGTTGCCATACGTATGTTCGACGAATTGGCTGATGATACCGTCTCAAACGAGGACAAAGTTGATAGAGCGGTAGTGACAGAGTTGGGTCGCCTCCTTTCAGCTTTGCCAATGGACATGAATTTGAGCAAGATGATTGCCTTTTCTCTCATTTGTGGAGGCTTCTGTTTGTCCCATATTATTGTCATGGCTGCCTCCTTGTCTCTAGAGGATGTCTTCGTCTTACCGCATCCGAGGGTTGTGGAGAATCATTCAGATTACCTCTTTCTAGTAGGACGAACAACGAAAGGCAGAGTACAGTTTGATAGAGATACTCATTCAGATCCAATTGCAGTTGTAAGGCTTGTGGAGAGTTATATGAGAATGCTTCGCCAAGTAAACATTGCCAGACAAAGAGATGGAACTTCAGAGAAGAATAGAATAATGCGTTTATGGACCGATAGGCACGGTGTTCATTTTAAGAGGATGCGTAAGCTGTGCAATCTTATCTCTGAGATATCATCCATGCTGTCCAGAGTTTCCTCTACACATCAGCAAGAGTTGCTTCCTCTTTGTTTCTTGGGAAAGAAGCAAGACATGCATGCTAAGAACTATAGACAATCCACACTCTCTTTGGACTCCCAGAAGGTATTATTCTTGAAGTTTGTGCTGTGCCACAGCTTGTCTATGAATCTGATGCAAGGGACAGTCACGATTGCACCAGAAGAAACATTCCTTGAAAAGCAGGGATTTGCTGCAGTGAAGAAGAATTTGGACCCTCGCAATACGATGATTATGACGCTGAGAGCTCATTCTCCACAGTACTTGCCTTCGTACTTAAGACTTGTGGAAACGGAGTGCGGTTTATTCACAAAAGACCTAGCAGGTATTGCAGTCGGGAAGACTAAAGTTGTAAAACAGAAGAAGGAAGAGAAAGGTCAGAATGAAGAACAGCTCAACCAGGAATCAGATACCCTCTTAGCGCTAAATTTTAGAGAAACTGTTGGCATCGAGAAGAAAGAACAGAAGACAGAACCCAGAGAGTTCTATCTCTATAATCCTCCGATAGGAATGCGAGTACTGAGGCATCTGTTTCAAACTCTTAGGGGAGAGATTGAGATAGATACAAGGGCAAACACAGTTGACTGGAAAGATAGAAATATTCAGAAGAATACGATAAGTGAAACAGAAGAGGATCACAACATGAATGGAAATGTGGTGCAATTAACTCATCCTGTTGCTTTATCCTCCATCAAATGGGCCAAGTTTGATTCTTTACAGAAGATTTCAGTTACCATCGACTCTTATTCTGCTATTTTTTCGTTGGGAGCAAGCCGTACTCCTTGTCCCTCCTCGGCCAGCATCAATCCGACTGAAGGTGTAACGCTAGAAAAGAAGAAGAAAAAGAAGAAGAGAGCCCAAGAGAAGAATAAGTTCATGATCTACGGTGTGGCCTCCTCTTTTACCATGATGTCCAGAGGATCCATCCGAGCAAACCGAATCACGTTGTTGCCTACAGAAGACTATGGAATAATATCTTCGCTTATGCTAATGCTTTCAGTTGATGGAAAAATTTTGACAGATACCAAATTCTTTGGAGTGGGCATCCTTTTGCCAAACAAAAAGACGATAGATCTTCCTATTCCCATCCACCCTTCTGTTCTGCTTGCCATCTTGGAGTTGCGTGAAACCATTACGGAGGCCTTTTTTAGTGCAGTTCTTCATTGCGACAAGCAGAGAAGTAAGCTGCTGTTAGAATCAATAATGCAAGTTCTCACTTTGGATAAGAAACTTTTAGCTTCTTCCTCTGGGCATGATAATTTTTTGCATTTCGAGGATTGTATTCAGCTTGTGGTAAAGAAAGACCGACTCAAGAAACAACGGTTGGTAGATTCTCTGTGGAATGAGCTATTAGACAGACAGAGTGATGAAACTCAGATCCCACCAGATGATGAAGACATTGAAGTTGAAATAGAGCACCAGTGGGAGGAAATAGAGTCTTCATTAGCTAAAAGAGGCACAAGGCCAAAGCCACCATCTTGGAGAGGTGAGAAACAGATAACAGCCAGAGATAGAAACCAGCAAGAGAATTGGAGGGAGAAGAAAAGTCACGTCAAGGATAGAACAGTCTATAAACCAAAGAAAGCAAACCAAGAGGCAGTACCTTTTACTGTGGGATCTTGTGTCATGCTGAACACAAATAAGAAAAACAGAAAGGGAACAGTCATTCTGGTGAGGGAGAAGTGTGTCGAAGTGGTGTGGGATGGAGAGAGCTCTCCAGTCACGCTTGGAAAAATAAGTGTCATTCTAGTCGATGATGGAGCGAACAACAATAGCAGCAGAGATGAAGATATCAACAGTGCACCAACCGTGGCAGGTCTTCAAGGCGTTGTTCAAGAGGAAACAGCAGCAGGAGAGAGAACAAGTGCCAAGAGGAGAAACAGAAGCAGACCCTCTGATGTCAAGAGCAGAAGAGAAAAGATAACAGCAACTCCATTGGAAGGCTTGGGAATAGAGCACAAGCAGCAACAGCCCAAGCACCAGCACCAGCAGTGGCAAAGAAAAGGACAGAGAGGAGGAGCAAGAGGTAGAAGCAGTAAGCAGGACCCGTGCAATATGCCTCAACAGTAGCTCTCTTTCCCTCTCTCGACGATGGGAGAGAAGATCTTGTACACTCTTGCACAAGGAACGCAAAGGAATGAAAGCCATCACACACAATCAAATTATCCCTTGTGTTTTATAAATATTGGGATGGGGGGGGGGCAGTAAGATCAAAAGAGAGATCTCTCGGTGCTGAGTGAGAGCGCGATGGCAGCTGCGTGCTATGGTTGGATCTGTAATCATTTGAGCCCAAACGTGGAGGCCCAACAAAAGAAAACTCTGGTGGTAGGGGGGGCTTTGCTTCTTGCATTTTGGACGTTGAGGCCCATAGTACGAAGATGGCTGTGGAGACCCAACCGTAAGCTGCTCGAAGGAAAAATCGCCATAGTCACAGGAGCATCAAGAGGTAGCTCTGTCATTCCTCTCTTCAGTTTCCACCACGCTTGATTTTGCAGCTTTCTACGAGTGCTGTGATCTAAACAAGCTGTTAATTTCATGCAGGTGTGGGCAAGGGCATAGCAATTGGTCTGGGGGAGGCTGGCGCCACTGTCTATGTCACAGGCAAAACCCTATCTACTTCTAGATATTGGCATTATGTTATTATGTAAGAAAAATTAGATAGGTGCCAATAATCAAATCAACAACAATATGCTTAAAGGCAGGACAGTCACAGAAGGGACCCACTTTCTTCCTGGCACTGTGCAAGAAACAGCTGAACTGGTTTAATGATCTAGACCCATCTGTTCTGTTTGATCGCTTGCTGATTCACATATGTGGTTGTTTTATGTGCAGGTGACAGAAGCAGGTGGCAAAGGCATAGCTGTGCAATGTGACCACTCCAATGATGAGGTACACTTTCATCTCAAGTCTTCACTTTCTGAAAGCCCCTCCCTGCGACTTCATGCATGCACTAATGTTTTGTGATATCTCTCTGGTCAAACTTTCTGACCATTTCTCTCTCTCTCTCTCTCTCTCTCTAGGAAATCGAAGCATTGATTCAAAGGGTCATTAGTGAGCAAGGTTTGTGTGAGATGAAACGGAGCGGTCCCGTTCCTTTTGCTGTTTGATCGCTAACAACATTGCGGGTAACCCCATGCACAAGTAGGCCGCATTGATGTGTTGGTCAATAACGCTTTCATGACACCTGAAGACTCTGTTAGAACCACGCAACCGTTTTGGGAGCAAGGCTGGGTATATATATCTATTTCTTTCTCTCCCTTCCCCAGAGCCCACTGTCATACCAAGGCCCACATGGCCACACACACACACACACACACACACACACACACACGAGAGAGCAGAGAGAGCTTATGAACATTCTAAACAGAGTGTATATTGCAGGCCTATTGGGATGCATGCCATAAAGTTGGACTGCGCAGCCACTACGTAGCATCGTGCTTGGCCGCCCGCCACATGGTCACCCAGAAGTCGGGCCTTATCGTCAACATCTCATCCGTTGGTGGCAAGAATTATCTTTTCAATGTATGTGACGTTGCAGCCTTGTTATTTATTAAATGTGGCAAAGTGAATCATTCATTTATCCATTTATTTGTCCATTAGGTATCCTACGGTGTTGGAAAGGCAGCAGGTAACTAGTGGCAATAGGCAGAAGCATTATATCCATCAATTTTGTTGTGTTTAATATGTTGATCTTTCTCCTTAAGTTGACCGAATGGCCAAGGACATGGCTCATGATTTGAAAGCCCACAATGTCACAGCCGTGAGTTTGTGGCCAGGTATGCTTTCCACCTTTGTGTGCCACAACATATCTTCATAAAAGCGCCAATTTGTTAACAAAATAATACTGTGTGTACACAGGTTTGGTAAGGACAGAGAGATTTGTTGAGAAGGCGGAGCATTTCGCCAGGCGTTATAAGATTGACCTCACAAGAAGTGGTGAGAGCAGCATTTATTCTGGGCGGGCCATAGCTGCACTTGCCGCAGGTATGTTCTCCGTTCTCTCTCTCTCTCTCTCTCTCTCTCTCTGTGTGTGTGTGTGTGTGTGCGTGCGGTGTGTGTGTGTATGTGAAAGAGTGTGTGCGTTTCCTTGCTTTCTCTATCTCTCTCTATCTCTCTCTCTCTCTCTGCTCTCTGCTCTCTGCTCTCTCTCTCTCTCTCTCTCTCTGTGTGTGTGTGT
>CDFI01104916.1:0-10457 GCA_000826405.1 Acanthamoeba divionensis | reverse complement strand
AAACTTATGGTGTGCGCGTTTGAACAGGGACATACAGGAAATAAAGCAGGGTGAAGAGTATGCAGCGAAGATTTTTAACATGGACATGGGCCATACTAAGTTCAAGGACAGTGCCAAGTATATTGATGGAGAGTTCCGCTATCGCCACACCCTTACGTCCAACTCAAGCAAGGCCATCAAATTTTGGGCAGAAAAGGAATTATGCAAACCTTAAAAGGAACCTGCTATTGTAATTAAAACCCAAGTAACATAAGCGATGTGTCTACTGACACTTTTCGTCATTGTAAAATAGGTTGGATGCCTGTGGCATTATGTGTCCATGTCCCATTTTGTTGAGACACAACATCCTCATAATGTCGTTTATTGGCATTAACGGAGTCCCAGCCAAGACTCAAGGATGCTCAGCTCTCTAGCAAGCGAACTCACAAAATGTATATGCAGAAATGCAATGCATTACAATGATCAGTGTAAACTGTATCAGGAATATGACATCTGGTCTGGCCATCAAGAAATAGGCATTGAAATGGTGTTTTCTGTCAATTCCAAGACAAGTCCAGTTGGCACTGGTAGTGCATTCTTGCTGGGGTAAGGGCTGGCTTACAGTATTTCACTCAAGCATCACCATCTTCATTTGCTTCTCTAAAATATAAAAAGACTTGAAGCAAACAAAGAAGTCCAGGTGAGCATTTGCTCAGCCAAAGGGTGTGTTAATTGTTCATTATCATCCATCCAGTGTTCTAAGTTGACTCATGAATGAAATAGCAAGAGAGAAAAATGACAAGTTTGAAGTAAGCTTGCCGTTTCTGCCCTTGGCCAACCGTTTTTCAAAGGCCTCTAATTAGATTGAGATTGATATTGATTTTCTCATTTTTTCTTTTCTCCTGGCTGGTCTGTTGGTTTGCTCCTTCTTCGAAGCTGATGAAGTGGATTCTCTGTATTGTTGTTGTGACCATCGTCAGCTTAAGCTTGGTACTTCCCCCCCCCCCTTGGTACAAAACAACACGAAAGCAAAAGAAAAGGTTCGCCTGTTCATAATCTCTGACTCTGATTTGTCTCATAAAGGTGGAAGCCTCAAACAATGGCCTTGCTCTCACACCACCAATGGGATGGTAAGTTACACTCTCCTTCCTTGTCTCAAATATAAAAAGAGGACATGAGCATGCTTACGTTGTTGTGCTCCGTCCGTGTTTGCGGTTTGATGCAAAGGAACTCGTGGAACCATTTCGCTTGCAAGACAGATTGCTCTCAGGAGCCCAATGACTGCATCTCAGAGAAGCTTTTCCTGCAAATGGCTGACGCCTTGGTCAAATCTGGCATGAAGTAACTTCAACCAGCCCACTTGTATACATCAGCAAACAGGCTCTCAATGTCAACTTGTTCTGTTTTTGGTTGTAATAGGGATGCAGGCTACCAGTACATAAACATTGATGATTGCTGGCTGGCTTCATCTCGTGACGCTCAGGGAAGACTGCAACCAGACCCAAAGGTAAAAACGCTCTATCAAGTGTGGTTTAAGACGTGAACATAGAATCTCTTACTTACTTCATCATCTTATTACTTTCTTCCTTCCTTCCTTTCTATCTTTCTTTCTTTCATTCATTCATTCAGAGATTTCCTTCTGGTATAAAGGCTCTTGCAGACTATGTTCATAGTTTGGGCCTCAAATTTGGAATATATGAGGACGTTGGCAATATCACCTGTAGCGGCTGGCCGGGCTCTCTGGTTCCAACCTTCTGCGATTGTGCTTCCAAACCAAGTCTTATGGCTAACCATACATTCTCTCTCTGCTCTCTCTTACACACCGCAGAATTATGAGTTAACTGATGCCCAGACCTTTGTGGAATGGGGCGTGGACTATGTCAAACTTGGTAAGAGAGATAGAAGTAGGATTGTTTTTGCAAATAATGAGATTATTATTTATTTCGTTGGTCCCAAAATGGTCTCACACAGATGGATGCTACTTTGATGTGGACCTCATGAAAGACAAGTACACCCAGTGGAGTAAGTTGCTGAATGACTCAGCACGCCCTATGGTTTTCAGTTGCAGGTTAACCCATTTCACCCGCCCCCATTTGTTTTAAAATAACTTTTGTTGACACTTTGGTGGGGATAAACACAGCTGGCCAACCTATGCTGATCTTACTAACCGATCCATCTCCTTCGAGTATGTGGCCTCCATATGCAACCTGTGGAGAGAGTGGAAGGATATCCGGTAAGAGGAGAGCCCACTGGTGAGTTTTCTATAATAGCTTTAGAGTTCTCTAAGCCCTATGATTGTTTTGAACAGGGACGAATGGAATAGTATCACAGACATTGTAGATTATCAAGTCAGCACCAAGCTAGCACAGTTTGCTGGACCTGGAAACTGGTATGAATGAACTCAGAGAACAAAGAAGTTCTTCTAAGCACTTACATTCCTATTCTCCTTGGAATCATCATCCTCATCGTGTTGTTCACTGACAGGAATGACCCCGACATGCTGGAGGTGGGCAATGGGTGCATGACCTACGACGAATACAAGTCTCATTTCAGTCTGTGGGCTATGCTTGCTGCACCTCTCATCGCTGGAAATGATCTTAGGTAACCCTTCAGAGAAGATACATATTTCTTCTCTCACCATTGCCATGCCAAAGCCTGTGCTTATCTCTCTCTCATCAGAACAATGACAAAGGAAACTCTTTCCATTCTGTTGGCTCATGAAGTTATAGCTGTGAACCAAGACATGCTAGGCAAGCAAGGGTACACACACGCTTTAATAGCCCACATGTTCATTTCTTGTAGAAGACACCACTTAGTTAATATTGTTAACTATTTTTCAATACACACAACAGGGATCGAGTTAGTACCGTGAATGGGCTTGAGATTTGGGGAAGGGACCTCCATGACAGCACCAAAGCAGTGCTCCTCTGGAACAGAAACGACAAACCTCAAGATATCACTGTTTATTGGTTTGTGCGCCCTATGTCACACACACACATACACACACACGAGGAGGGATTACAGAGTTCTCTTTCTTACTTCTGGTGGGTGGGGCTGCGAGAATAGGAAGCAGGTCGGCTTATCGGATAGCGTTGCAGTCCGAGACCTGTGGCTGAGGCAGGATCTTGGCACGTTCAGAGATCACTTGACTGTGAAAGTCCCCAGCCACGGCGTCTTTATGATCAAGGCCACCCAACTCTGACATCACAGCACAGATAATCACATATCTCTCTCTCTCTCTCTCTCTCTCTCTCTNTGTGTGTGTGTGTGTGGTGTGTGGTTGACCTTTTGTTGTACCAAGTCTAGAGAGGGTGTCCTGGTTCCCATCCATTCGGGGCAAGCTCAAAGCCTGAGAATTGGAACCCAGGGGCAACAATGCAGCTCACTAATGTCCAGCCTCTCAAAGTCTTTGCAGACTGCCAGGAGTCCTTTGGCACAATCACCTGTTTGCATGTACCCCCCCCCAAGTGATTAAACACAAAATTGTCGAATTCTCGCTCTTTCAATCTTGCTCTCGCCCTTGCTTGGTTGGTTGGAGCACAAACCTGTGGCGCTTGCTTTTCCTTTATCTGAGGCCCAAGTATGTGCACCTCATCTAACGCCTTTCCACTGTGGGACATCCTAAGCTCCAGTGGTGCGCCTGTACAAAAGGGTGGTACATCTTAACCTCCGATCGATTTAGCATTGATATGAGGGGGGGAGGAGGATTACCAGAATGCCACAACCATGACTCCACAGCATCGACCTTGTGCCAATGGGACGTCTGACCTCTGGCCAAGAGGAAGTAGATGGCTGTGCAGGCGCCTCTTTGAGCAGCGTCCGTGGTGGGAGCACGGAAGGTCTCCTTGTAATAACCGCCCTCTGGATGGGGGATCAAGCCGAGAGTCTCTATGAGCTCACGCGCTTGCTGCTGCTCTGCATCGTGCCCTTGTTCTAGATGCTGAGACATCCTCGTTGGTGCTTTGATGCGAAACAAATCTTTGCAGAAGCCTACCCCCCCCCCAAAAAAACAACTTTGTTTGGCACAAGGAAGATTGAAGTGTGTTTAGTAGTTTGCCTCTCATGCATCAGATTGAGCAAACATGCTTAGCTGGTCTTTCCAAGATCTGACAAAAGAGAGAGATGCTAAAAGGCCCACGGAACAGAAGTCAAACTATAGCAGCCAGCAGCAGAGGCAGGGGATCTCTCTAGAGTTAGTCCTGGCACTGGACCACAAGGGTGGCGTCAAGAGATCCCGAGGCGGTGTTGCCTGCATCAAGCAGAAGATCGTTGGCAGCAAAGGAGGCCGTGGTCTGGGCCTTCAGCCTGAACTGGACCCTCTCAGATGAGGCATCAATGAATTGCAGTGCTTCGCCTGGCAGCAGGACGGCGCTGCCCGCTCCATCACTCGAGGGCACAGCAAGAGACGCCACTCCAGACTGAGACGCCTGGGCATTGTAGTCCGACTGTTCGATCCCCGCCGAGAATCCAAAGTATCCCTGTCTGATGTCCACGGTGAGACCCTGCACGCTTCCGGAGAGCGACTTGCGGACGATCTGCAGAGTGGCGCTGACGATTTGCTTGCCAGCCAGAGCCGATGTATCGAAGGAGAGGATCGCCCTGTAGGCGTCCGTGCTGAAGAGGCCTCTGTCTCCCACCTGCACCTTATTCGTGCCGTAGCCATCCACGACCAGCTGACCAGCATATCCTTAATTTTGTGCAGGACAGTGTGCGAGTGAGAACAAGGGAGAGTGGAGGATAACATTTTGTATCACTTACCTGTTTCGGAAGGTACTGCTGAGAGCACGATCTGACCTGAAGGCCCCGTGGTGCTGCCTGTAGTAGTGGTAGAACCGCCAGTAGTGGTGCCTCCAGTGGTACTGCCGCCAGTGGTGGAACCTCCAGTGGTAGAGCCACCAGTGGTGGTAGAGCCGCCAGTGGTTCCTAAAGAGAATGGATAATAGTAATGAAATGATCAAATCATATCTTCTATGTACGACTCATTTCTATAGAAAAAATATGCAGTGAACTAGGTAATTGAGCATACCAGATGTGGTGCTTGGGGTGGAGCCCAGGAACCAATCGATCATCAACTTACTAAAAACAGGAAAAGCAGTGAATAGTGAGGATAGAAAAGCGGCTTGAATTGGTGTTTACAATACCTGGCATCTGGACCAGCGGGGTCAGTGTAGCTGCCTGCACTGCTGCCACCACTCCATGCGTGGCTCATGTCCTTAACCTAAGCAGGATAACGAATATGTTACACGAGCCAAGTATTTTGCGATGGTAGTCTTCTGTGCTTCCTTTTACCTCTACGAACTTGATCCACACTTGTCCGTCCTGCTTGTCGGCGTACTCATTTAAAGTGTATTGCTGCAACAAACAGTATAGATTACAGTTAGACGCAATGGTAATTTGTTGTGTCATGCAACAATTCATTGAACACAAAGCTTAGAAGATACCTTGCCACCTGGAGCAGTGCCAGACTGGCTGGAAGTAGGCTTATCGGTTATATAGCCATTGGCCTGGCCACCGCCCAAAATTAGGTCAAGAGTGGTAGCGAACTGGGATACAACTTGTTTTCCATTCACGAAGCTGACTGTGTAATCAGCTGTTCCGTGTACGACCAGAATCTATTGTGAGAGAGAATCGCGCAGTAAGATCATATGCCTATCAATAAAAAAAAGGAGGGTAGTATGTAAGCAAGTCTTCGAAACCTTTTGAAGGCGTTGATTGCTACCCTCGGCGCTGTAAGCACTTTTGCCTTGGGTCACAGGGTTAGGGCCTCCGCTGGACATTGCAGTAAATGCGTTAATCATAGAAGTCGCTGCTTTCCACTCAAGGCCGGCACCGATAGTTGCGGATACAAAGACATCAGGATAGGCTGTGCGAATGGAATAGTTGAGCAATCTTCAAGTCTTTAGAGAGTTAGATACAGGAATTAGGGACACATACAAACGGCCACAAGAACGGCCAAAGCACCACCGGCAGACAAACCACCAACAAAGACCTAAAGATAAATAAAGACTTCGAGTAAGAAACGGATTGCCAAAATCTAATAACTGATATTGCAGGAAAGAAACCTTATTCGTATCGACGTTGTATTTGGTGATGACACTGTTGGCCATATCTGCTACGAGCTTTGACTCACCACTTCTGCCCTGATTCACAGGTTCGAACCAGTTCCAGCATTTGTTAAGATTGGCAGAGGACGGCTGTTGAGGGTATAATACAAGGAAGCCGTTCTGGTCTGCATAGCTGTTCATCTTAGTGCCTATTAAGCCAAGAGAATAATAATAATAATCAGAGAAGAGGCTGTTGTGGCTTCTGTTTAGTGTATTCCTCTCTTAAGTCGTTAGATATATCTTGTGAATAGAAAGAAAAAGAACCTGCTGCAAAGTCGGTTGGGTCCTGAGTGCAGCCGTGAAGCATGACGAACAGGGCAGGAGGAGTGGCCAGGCTTGAGGGAATATATAACTTATTGGCCCTCGAGCCGTAGGGATAGTTGACGAACTCGCCAGCGTGCACTTGGCCAAGCCAAGCGAGGCATAAGAACAACAGACAAGAGGCTACAAGGAGCCTTATGCAACCTGCAAGTGAAAACAAAGGTTTTCATGCACAATGAGAAAGTGATCTGTTTTTGCAGTGGTTTGCTGCATGAACGCAGATCAAAACGGCACAGCAAGCCTTATAAGGCCACCGGGGGGGGGAGTTCTCACACATAGTTCTGAGTGTCAGTTAGTGCAATTGGGCTTGGTGGGCTTTGCAGCGATGGGAAGGGATAGATAAAGATGTAAAAGAGAAAAGTGACCTGAAGCTGCAACAACCAGCCCTCGTTGCAAACCAGAGGAAGGGGGGCTTTTCGTTAGGACGAAAGGCTCGAAGCAAGGTTGAGCAAAGGAAATTAATAAAAGGGGAGGGTCTTTGTTGCCATCGTTTTCCGCTGCACATGTTCCCTTTTATTCGCACGCGAGATCCCAAATGGGCCGTTTGATTTGCGAATGGAATAATCAATTGATTTAAGGAGAGAGCGTCCATTGGTTTAAATTTTTCCGATAATTTAATGATAGTTTATCCATTCATTTGGATATATGAAAATAACTGGTTTTGTCTGGTTCCTTGTGCAAGGTCCACCTTTGTTGCTTTTTTTGTGCACGTTTTGTGATTTCATTTTTCGCATTCCAGTATTTTAATTTTCTGATTCTCCTCAAAAGGCGCAGCGATTGAGCTCAAGAAAACTCTTTCTTTTGCGCCCCCCCCCCACGTGAAGCAAACAACACCAAATGCTGGTCCCTCTGATTGCGTTCATTCTAGCAATCGCAGTGGCTGCGATGTGCTTCAAACTGAACAAAATGAAGTCCAAGATGCTGAAGCTGAAACAAGATAGAAACGAACTTCTCAAGAAGTTAAAAAATTTGGAGCTTGATCTGAAGATTAAAGACCGCATTTTTGAAGGTAGAAGAACACAAACAAACACACACTCACGCTGCGTCTCAGCACATCTTTAGCGCCAAGTGGTGCTACCCATTGATAACATGTGGTTGCTGATCAAAATCTGTGATATATCTAGATGTGGATCCCAACATTCTGCCATCCAAATCAGCTGGTGGCAGTGGCGGTGGAGGCAGCTTTGCAGACCACACCTGAATGTGATTGATTAATCAAAAGCGGGTTGTTGTGTTGTTGCTTGCAGCATTTGTAAAGTTGGCCTTTGTTGTGGTGGTATGCTAGGAATGCCGTCAGATCAATCATCACAAATTGCACATTTTTCAAATTCCAATCTTTGATTACAATTTCTGCAGCAATTCACAAGAATCGGATAAAAAAATATTTTTTTAATAATTAATTATAAATTATTTTTTTCCCATTTGCATTCAAACTATTGGTAGGATGATTAGATTAAAGGCATTAAGGTAGCTATCGCGAAATTAAGTGCCAAATTATTTGGGATTTTTTTATTCAAAAAGGTGTGCATTTTCATGGTGATGTGCCAATAATATAGCAGTTTCATTGTCTCATTCCACCATCACGACTTCACTCTGAGGCTCTCTATTGTGGGGTGGGGTGTATGCCTTTGAGCAAACCATAAGAAGAAGAAGAAGAAGAAGCACATGCCCATAAACAGACATACAACAACAACAAAGTTGTAGTAGTATTGGGGGGAAAATCAAAATGAGTGACGACGTCGAGGACGCTCGTCCCAGCGCTGACGAGGATCCAAAATCCATGGCCAGCATTGCAATAACTCTTAACAATGCCAAGGAAGATCCTTCAAAGGAGGAGGAGGAGCAACAACAAACTGTTAGGAGCGGGGGGCTCCTCCGCAGGACATCATCGAGAAGAGAAAAGAACAGAAGCACCAGCGCCCCAACAACCATACAAGCCTCTCTTCTGTCTCATGAAGAGAAGAACGGCCTTCCCGACAACCCTAACGACGACGAAGAAGGAGCTGTAGAGGAAAGAAAGGAATTTGTAACAGAGGAGAATACAAGAGAAAGAGCAGGATCACAGACAGAGAGGGGCGCTCTTGAGGCCGCCCCAAGGGTAGCAGAATTTGTGAAGAGGAAGAAAGGCAGCTGGACGATGCGCCAATGCCCACGCCGCTTCAGCACCGCACCCAACGGTACTTACCCCCCCCCCGTTGTATATAACGCCAAAGAAATGAATCATGTTCCTCTTGCTGCCAATTGAAGTAACCATCCTTATTACTTGGTTCACATGAAGGCCCAAGACTTGTTCCAATGATTTGGGGCCATTCTATATTTCAAACTGAGGCCGGTGGGAACCCTGGCGATGATGATGAAGCCCAAGAGACGCGGGAAAGGGCTGTTTCATGTTCTGATCAGTTCTACGCACAGTTGGGTTCAGGTGCCAGCCACATGCTCGAGGAGATCAGTCCAAGAAAAGACACAGATGATAACTATGCAAACGCAAATGATGCTCAGGTTGATAGCTCTGGAAGCGGCGATTCTGATGGAGACGAGGGAGATGAGGAAGATAAGGAAGAAGACAAGGATGAGACAGAAGAGAAGGAAGAGAAGGAAGAGAAGGAAGAGAAGGAAGAGAAGGAAGAGAAGGAAGAGAAGGAAGGGGCAGAAGAAGCAAAACAAGTAATCAAGGAGAAGAGACTTAGCAGAAGAAAGAAATTTAGCCTCAAGAGAGAGAAGAAGTCAAATAGTAGGAAGGAAAAGAAAAGGAACAGCAGAAGAAAGGAAGAGACAGTGGAAGGGGAGCAACAGGACAGAGAACAAGAAGCAGCAGAAGGAAGTGAAGAGGAAGGAGAAGGAAAAGGCCATAGGACCAGGAGCTCAACACTGCTTATGTTTCAAAACATGGGCGCAGGAGCTCGAAATCTTTTGGAGAAGTCTGGAGAGACCACTTTGAAGTCTGTCAGAAGCGCCACGATGGCTTCCAAGAGCCTTATTAGCGATTTTGTTCCTCCAAAGCAGCCTAGCAAGAAGACAATGGAGAAGGCTCGCAGCGACTTTGATGTCAAGAATTCATTCCATGAAGTGCACCATGAAAGGGCACGAAAACATTTTGAGGAGTGCGACTTGGGAAACAAATCAAGGACTGGAAGAAGGAGCCATGCCGTTGTATCTTTTGATAGTATCAGTAATGGAGGGAAAAACAAAGATTCATCCTCGCCAATTGATCAAGCAAACAAACCAGAGAAGGTAAAATCATGGGAGGGAACCACGGACATCAGCAAAAAGGGCGAAACAATGTGTTTTATGAAAGAAAAGCGAGGTACCTTCATATTTCATCAGATGATGAAGGCAGGTGCTGAAAAATTGGTTGCTCAAATTTCTGAAGGAAAAGGAGAAAATGCAGATCTTCATCAGTCTAGTAAAGAACATTCGCCAAGAGGAGTCAGTAATCAGACTGAGGAAGCACAAAGGAAGGAAAGTGACTATGACACATACCAGGAGGCACAAAGTGGAGAGGAAAAGAGCCGTCTTGAGCCAAGTAGTAAAGAGGGAGACAGAGAAGAAAGAAGTGAGAAGGATGAAGAGAAAGTTCTGCCCAGGAATTACAATGCAGATGGAAGTGTGATCACCTTTGAGATGATGCTATCTACTAAGAATCCAACTCTCCTGGATACTCTATCGATACAGGAAAGAAAGAGACAAAATGTCATCCATGAGATTATAACAACCGAAAGATCATATGTGCAAGATGTCCGAGTGTTACTGGAAGTAAGTATCACAGTTCTTCGGTTCCTGATTCAGCATATACAGGTAACAATCTCTATAAATTGTGTTAGGTTTACTTGCATCCCATTCAAGAGAAAAAGCTGTTATCGCCCAAGCAGCAAGGCCTCATCTTTAAGAGTGTGGATTCAATTTACAACCTGAACAAAGACATTCTATCTGTAAGCACAAAATCAGTCCTACTTTAGATACACTCCGCTTTGTTTCTGAGTTTAACCTTCACTAGGAACTTGAGGAGAGACGGAAGAAGGGTCCAATTGTTGATGAGATTGGGGACATCTTTGT
>CDFI01104903.1:0-10575 GCA_000826405.1 Acanthamoeba divionensis | reverse complement strand
GGAGATGAGGGAAAGAGGGAAGCAATCCCAGGAAGCAATCCATCAACTCCATGTTTCCCTCTTTCCTGTTCCTCACTAATTGAGGGTAGATCAATCCTATTCTCATCTGGTGTACTGGTCTCTGGCACATTCAACCAACATGACATCAATTCAATTTGTCCTACAAACACTACAGGAAGGAAAGGCTTCACTTACCATCAGAGGATGAAATTGGGGGATGTCTTTGGAATGTATCACTTGGGAGCCACTGATCAAGTCTGGTTTGGAGTACACTCAAGGAAGCTCTCGAAAAGGAGTACTCTGTTTTACCCGACAGAAAGGACACCAGTAACCAATAGGTCAAATTCATCTGTTGATAGGAGTCCTGATCCATGGTACCATGCCCTGTGAGCTCTTCTTGCTGTTGGGATTTGGCCTTTGTTTGTATCAGCAAGGTTTTCATTGGTTCCTTGTACTTTGTCAAGATCTATAGTTCCAATGAACACGATTAGTAAGTAGTCAGTGAAATAAAAGGATAGAGAGAGCTGGGATATATACGATACCGAAACCCATTCTGCTGTTTCAGAGGAAGACAAACTTCCAGACTTCATGTTTGGTAATGAATTCTCCACAGAAACAGATCCAGAAGAAGGGTATTTTTGTGTTTTATGGTTCGCTGGTGGCATGTTCCTCGGTGCTTCAGAATGGTTGGCGTGGTTCTGTGCGCTGTCACGATTATTGTGTTGCAGGTGCAGTAGACCGTTTAGGTGGGCTGTGATGGCAGAAACGTAGTTGCTTATGCTTGTTGCCTGCTTGTATGTGGAGTTTTCAAGAAAGACAGCAGTTTTACGCAATTCTTTTCCTTCACTCTGTGGATGGCATGAAAGCTGCTCTTTCAGGAAGCTCTCTCTGGAGATAAAAAACAGTCAGCACTAAGTACAATCTCTCTTCTTGTGAATAAGTGAAGCTTACATCTTTTCAATGACCCTTTTCCTTCTTTTCCTATCAAGCATCTTCAGCTTTGGGTTTTCATCAGGCTGATGTGCTGCTGGCAGCAGATTAAGAAAAAGATCATATCATTATGCATGTGGTATTGTTGACATTCATTTATATATAACTGAAATGTGATTTGGTTTTGTTTGTTTGGGGAGAAACAGCATGAACCCTAATCCTATTCTCAGTGTAGTCTCCAGAGACTGTGCCAGGAGGACAAGCAAATGAAGAGAAAGTACCTGAATGATCAATACATTGTTGGGGCTGCACCAGCACTGTCACTTCTTCTAAGGTGTCTTGGCCTTCACTTGTATCCACCATCATTCTGATCTCCACTGGTAAACAAACAAACAAACAACAATCACCACAGAAAAAACAGTATTACCAAGCAGGCAGTCTGTCGGGGACAATCAATTAATGAGAGCCTTAGTTACTTTTTCCTTCTGGTTTTACCATAAAAAGAAAAGGGCCCATCTATCAGGCTTATTTCCCAGAATTCCTGAAATTTTGTCATTCATTGGTTGAAGGAGTTTCAGTGATTGATTTTTAAGTGGCTGGCCTGGTTTGCTCGTGGGATTTTCGTCATCTCCAGACAAGAGCTGATTGATCCAGGGCAAGCTCAAGTTTGATTGGCGATCGCTTTTGAATCTAATTGGCCAACATATAATTTAATGCTAAAACGAAATATGGCACTTTTTTATTCACTTTATATTTATTTTTATCTTTTGCCTAAGAAATAACAAAAAATTGTTAACGCAACAGGTTTGTTGGGGGGGGGGTGTCATAAACAGCACAGGGCTTCTTCTTTGCCTCAGGAAGATCGATAGTCTTGACCCCTTCCATATGGAATTTGAAGATGAATTTGACTTGAACAAGGTGCCCACTTTGATGGAAGATAGGCCAAGCTTCATCCCACTTCCAAAAATCACCAACCCAAACCCCCTTGCACACAAGGTACCACAGCTTTTGCATCTGCCCCCCCCCACAAAAAACAATCATAACTGAGATGTTGATCTGATAGGGTTGTGGTACAGTCCTCAAGTCAGAGCCACTGGCCAACTTTTTAGAAGGGCTTGCTGCCACTACTGTGAAGCAAAAGGAAGAAATGAAACACAACAACATAAAAAGGCCTTTGGATGAGAAGCCTCAGAGTGAGAGTGAGCGCTCTGTGGCTAGGTATTTTGATTTTTGCACAAATAGCCCTGAGGAAAAAAAGCAAAAGTGCAGTGGTGAGTGGGAGAGCAAGGACAACATCAACATCAACACAACCGTCAAGGTAGAGACAGTGCTATCAAATGACCAGCCACAGGGCTTTGAAGTGACAGATTTTGAAATGGTGTGCCCATTGAGCATCTTGAAGATAAGGAAGAAGAAAAAGGAGGACATGGAAAGTGAATTGATGAAAAAGATTGTGCACTTTTGCATCTGTGGATTTGACACTGTTGATCAAGGCATATCTGTTTTGAAAAGCGATGGCACACCAAAGAGGCTCGAAACACAGCACACCATTGTGCCTTCATCCAGAGAGCTGGATGTTGAAAGGGGTGAGGCCCGATTCCACTTCGATGAAGGATTTCGCTTCAAGGACTGCTTTGAGTTTGAGTTCCTATTTAAACATGGCAACTTTACTGACAACATAGGTACTCTCACACACTGTCTTTGTTGAAGCTTCTGTCTATATACTTAACTTAGCTTTCTCCTGTGTGCAGGTGTGGGAAGCTTCTACTTTTCAGTTCTTGTGACGAGGCCGGACCCACAGATCGTTGTACAAAAGATTCAAGAGAACTGCTATCAACACAGACCAGAGACTGACTTATTTTTCTGCAACCACGACCGATACAGCATCTCTGTGACAGACACTCACAACAAGTACCATGTGAATTCATTCATCAATCTGGCTCTCTTTCTTTCTTTCTTTTTTGTTTTCAACAAGTGTCCGACACATCTGTTTAGTTTTTTTTTCCCCCCCCACAGGGCCAGGGTTGTGTTCAACGGGCGCACTGTAAGGGACTGGGTGAAGCTGAGCATCGCTGGAGAGCGGTGTGCGATAGCCACCACTTCGGTTTTACGTCGGAATAACCAGCAAGTCGTCGTTGGTGCATGAAGGTGGCGATGATGATGATGATGATGAAGACGAAAGCAGTGACTCTGACGTGGATTAACGTTAAACAAACTCTAAGAACAACAAACAGTGACTGTCTTGAATGCCTCAAAGCAGCAACAAGAAAGCAATGGAGAAGATGAAATTTCTATATATATATAATGTGAATATTTGCTTATACCTTGCTGAATAAATAAATAAATATTAATTGTGTTAATTAATGTTCTTTGCGATAGAGAAGGGTCAGAGACACTTCGCCGTTGACTCTGTCCTTGGCCTTCTTGCCTTCCAGCTTGTACCACTCTGTGACCTCCTTCCCGTCCTCCAACGAAGAGATGGGAATGGCCAGCTTGCCTAAGAAATGATCGCTGAAGAGCCAATTCCAATCAAACACTGAAAGCTCCAGAGATGCCTCAGGATCGCTCACATAACTGTTTAACAACATGTCAAGGAAGGAAAGGACAGGAAGAAGAAGAAGAAAGAAAAGGAACTTTGATGAGCTAAAGGCATCACACAACACATTGCTTGCAATGTTGGCAGCTTGATGATTTAGGTACGAAGCAGAGTGAAAAGCAAAAAAAAAAAACTTACAATTCAAAGTCAGCGTCCCATCTTGGGGCAAGGGTCTTCTTTATGGTTCTCGTCTTCTCCTTCTGGCGCTCCATGTAGAGCACTGCATAAGCATCGCATTTGCCATTGTCCTTCTTTGAAATGCCTCGCGCCTCCTGCACCTTCACTTTCAACTTGCCAATCAATTTCTAAGGAAACGAAGAAGAATGTATGTAAGCCAAATTGGTTACTTCAATTTTACTTTTGTTTTTTTATCATCGCGTGACGTTCACTAACGTACCCCTTTGGTCTCTGCCAGCTGTTCGCGAAGCTTGCGGCATTCATCCTCCAGTCTAAGCCTTTCTGCTTCATGCTCAGCCTCTCGCGCAGCAAGCTCAGCTGCTTTCTTACCATCTACTTTTTCCTGCTTCTCACTTTCTGCCTTCTTCGCAGCCTAAAGAGATGCATGACCTTGTTTTAATGCTTGCCAAATTCTCTTCTCTCAAGTCTAAAAATATCTGTACCTCTTGTTCAGCCTCTAATTTGGTAGCACGTTGAACTTCTTCTGCTTGTCTCTTTGAAGCCTCGTCTGCCTCTTGCTGTTTCCTCTTCTTCTTTTCTTCTTTCTTTCGCCTAAAATCAATTGATTGCAGATTAGAATCTAATGCATTGAAAGGCATAACATCAGTCAGACAGGGGAATTACCTCAACTCTTCCTCTGCTTCTTCTTTCTTCTGTTTTTCCTCCTGAAGCTTCTTTAAAGCTTCTGCCTGCGCCTCTAATTCGGCCTGTCGCTTTTGGGACTCCTCTTCCATCTTTCTCTTTTCTGCCTCCAACCTGGCCATTTCCTCTTCATGCTTCCTGCGCTCATCTTCTAATCTTCTCTTCTCTTCTTCAATACGCCTGGAAAGAAATAAAAGGTCAGACAGTTGCATATTAAAGTGCTCATGAAGAGACTTACCTTTGTTCTTCTTCGGCTTCAGCCTTGCGTTTTGCCTCGTCCTCTTGCTTTTGGACAACTTCTCTTTTTTCTTTGTTGGCCAGAAAAGCGATAGGGAACTCGGACAGATAAGTCATAAAGCACTGTTCATCTGGCCGTGAGTCAGCGTCCTCTGCAAGAATGTCTTCTGGATCTAGAAGGCGTGGGATATCCAAATGCTTCTCGGCTAGATCAAATGCCAGTTCTAAATTTTTGGCTGGATTCTCCTTCAAAGAGATAAAAACATGGTTATATAATAATCCTTCTAAACACAGAGGGTAAGACCATGTGATAAGAGGACTTACAGGTGATAGAGAGTCATAATCTATCAGAGAAGGATCAAAGCTATGAATAAGCGCGCAGAATCCCAGCCCATCATACCAGCTCTCTCCAAAATCAGCAATATTTACACCTTTGTGGTCCTTGGTCTTTTCAACACACCACTCCAACAGCTTTTTCTTGGCCGCTCTGTTTCCTGGATGAGTGTCATGTGTTAATTTGTGGAAAAGATACCACTCGACCGCTGTATTTTGATCATGGTTTGTTTTAAAATGGCCATGAAAGGAAGAGCATGCATGTACTTTGAGCGGCGGTCATATCTTCACTAGATTCCTCACTGCTCTCGACCTTGAATTTGAGGATGAGACGCCAGATCATGCCCAATATTATACGCATGTTGCCCTCCATAACATCTACACCATTCCCAACCCCAAAGAAAATCATCAAGTGAGGATGAAGCAAAGCTTTGTTGTTGTTGTTGTGTGTGTGTGAATGGAGAGAGAGAGAGTAATTACCTTGCGCGCTGACACGAAGTTGGCTGAGATGTTTGCCAATAAAGTTGAGAGCAATGGTAACATTTTCCATCTTGTGCATATCCAGAGTGGGCTTTGCATGATACTTTTCTGGACATTTTTCACCGCTCAAGATCTCGATGGTGTGAATCAAGGGCAGACCGTCTTTAATTTCCTCTTTGAGCTCACCTTCAATTTTGATGTTGCGTTTTCTCAGCTGTGAGTTGAGCCACGCTTTAAACGTCTTGAGAAGGAGAGAGAAAGAGAGAGGAAAGTTGTTCAGCTGAAGTGCAAGAACGTTTTTTTAAACAAGAGATGTAGCCTGTGGTACCTTTTCGTGTAATCTTTCTATTTCAGCTTGCTTCTCTTTCCTGGTAGTTCAAGTTGAAAAGGGGAGAAAAACAGATCTTAGCAAGGTGGCCCTTCACTGCAACAGTTTTTCAGTTGGGTGGCCAAAGATGTTGAATAAGACGTACCTGTTCCTTGTGGCCACAGATTCATTTCCGCCGTAGCTCATTCTGGCAAACAATCTTTACAAAATACTACAAAAGCTACTTGAAGTCGAAGAAAACCAAAGAAATGGTGGTGGATGGAAGAAAAGTTCTGCGCTGGTGAAGCAGTTTGTACAGTGTGGGATGTGTTGTGAACACGAGTGAAAAAACTGTTTAACAAAGAAGAAGCTGTTTAACAAAGAGGGGAGCTGCGGATGATGGTTGTTGAACATTGACACTGCGATGACACAGCAAACTGCGCGAAGTGTTCTTGTTTGAATGTTCACTGGGTCACCGGAGTCCAGAAAGAAGGAGAAGCAACAACGCAACATTTTTCTGATTGTGCATTGGTGTCATCAATCAAAGAACCACTTCAAAATCAACAAAATGAATTTAAATTTCTTACTGGGCGGGTCATGGTTATTTCCTTAATCCAAAGCTGTTGCAACAACTTCCTCCTGAAGGCCTCCAAAGAAAGTAGTTGAAAAAAAAGAACGTTTGTGTAGCACTCGATATGCAGGCGTGTGTAAGACCCCACTCAGGGCTGTAATCCCCCCACTAACGAGACCGGTGACTTTTCCTTGCTCTGTTGGCCAGCCTGGGGCGGTACGCCACTCATTATACAACCTTGTGGCCACTCATTTACACAAGAGCCACAATGTTGAGTCCCCTTTTGGGTAGGGCAGCTCCTTCCGCGTGAAGAAACCTCACACACGCCTACACACGTTTACTATCCAAACGTCCGTACGCCCCGCAAGCACGGTTACAGTCAGCTGCTTAGGCTGACCGGCGAAGGTGAAATGCCAAACTGTGCCCATTTAAATCGAAACCTCAATCAACAATCGTACATTATGGGAATTGAAAGTTTAATGTTCAATGGAATGTTAAAAATGCCAACCAAAACTGCATTCTTCCCATTCCAACCCGAACAGAATTTTCTTGACCGCGGGTTAGACAGAAACAAAGACCTCAGCTATTGGGGGGAGGGGGGATTTAGGGATTTGTTGATCATGTCACAAATAGAAGAATTAGAGCTTCATCTGGCAGCGATGCGACATGCCGAAGAAGAGGCAGCTGCATCATCACCACGAAGATATGGAGACACCTTCGATGGAGACGAAGAGTACATGGAGGAGGATCCAGATGATGAAAATGAGGTGGAAATCTACATAGATCCTTCCATTCGACCCACTGTGCGATTTATTGAAGATAAACAAGAATTTTCTGCAATAGAGGATCTGACCAGTGGTTTACTCTCTAACCTCAACGTCCCCTTGCAGCAACTCAACGAGTATTTGCTCGAGCTTGAGTAAGTGTGGTTATTGGCATTGTTGTTGTGTCAATTCTTTCATTATTTCATCCTCACTTCTCTAAAATTGCTTTTCATTTTCCTCTAATGTTTTGCAGACGCAACCAACAAGCTTTGATTGCAACACTTGCAGACGAAAATGAAAAATCAGAGAATATGCCACACTGGAAAAATATTACTGAAGTGGTACATAGCCCCTTTCCTTGTGGCCGTAAATGTGTGTGGAGAGAAGAGATTTGGGGTTACAAGTTGGAGAAGTGAGTGAATGCATTAATATCCTACATTGCACCCACCCACTGTGGCACATCAACATGTGACAATGCATTAACGAAAACATCTGCTGAAGATGCACTCACCACTGCCCGTTTTTTTTTTCACTGACCTCTGTGTGTTTGTGTGCAGATGGCCAAAGTGCCTTTGTACCACAACAAATTGCACCACATGAGAGCGAACATGAACACTCTGTCAGAACGGGTGAAGAGGCTCAACGCAAGAGCAACCAAACTCAAACAGAGAAAGGTGGCAATGGAAGAAAAGGATAGGCAGCTAACAGCACAGCCATCGCCATCGCTTCTCCTCAGGACAAGAGAGGCAGAACACAGAGACAAGGGGAAAGACAAGTCGTGATAGTGACTTTGCAGCATGCCTTCATGAACCAGATCACCAATCAAGTCAGCTCATTGTGTAAAAAAAAAGGAATGGTGGCACCATTCGTGTGTTGATCCAACATGTTTTAAACTGACTATTTATGAATCTAGCGTTGTAGTTTGTCGCAGTGTTTTTGCATTCTGCTCCTGCCTCTTTCTCCGTCTCTCTTCTTCGATTTCTTTTCGGCAAATCTCTTCCATATGTTGCTGTTTTTGTGAGAAGAACTAGTGTCAGCCCACCCCAGCTACTCTATAATGTCACAGCCCCACAGAATGGCAGGGGGCGGGAGGCAACATTGCAGATTAATCATGTCTTGGTACCTCATGGCGCTTCGTCATACTGTCTGACCAATAAAATCCGTAGATTCCACCCACAAAGCATCCCACAAGGCCTATAATCACGAGGTTCTTAAATGGCGGCAGTGACATTAGTTCTTTCTTTTTTGCAAGGAGACAGAGATTTGGGTCAGGGTTGGGCCTTGTGTCTCAGTGAGGGTTAGGGTTTGGTCTTGTGTCAGGTGTTGAAGGCAAGACTTGTTGCCGTGGCGTGGGGGGTGCAGTGGCAAGGCGCTTTTTTCCTGGAGTTTGTCGTTCGCTCCATCTTTTCGCCATTCGAAAAAAAAAATGTCTGACGAAGTGTTCACCAATCAGCCTGTTGTTATTGACAATGTATTTCTATATCCTTCGCCCCCATCTATCTTTTTGAGTGCCAATTTGCATAAAATGACACTGATCTCGCTTGGCAGGGTTCTGGTGTACTAAAGGCTGGATTTGCAGGCGATGAGTCGCCCAAAGTAGCTTTTAATAGCATGTGCGTATTTCCAGTGCCAATAACCCAGTCCTTTTTGTATTCTTGAGATTGTTGAAGGGCATTTCACAATTGGAAATGTTAACTTTGGATCTTTAGCGTGGGCGAGCCCAAACATTATCGAATTATGGCTGGAGCAGTGGAGGGCGAGTATTTTGTTGGGTCAAAAGCCGAAGAGCTTCGAGGCCTACTTAAACTAAGGCACCCCATTGAACACGGAATTGTTACAAACTGGAACGACATGGAACATGTTTGGGACTACACATATAATGAATTGAAAATTCAACAAACTAAAGAGGTTAGTCAGCTGATCGCCTCCCCCTCCTCAAATGGCAACTTTTGGGCCCACGAGGGGGCATCTCTAATCTCTCTTTTCTTCTGTGCAATTCAACGTGCAGCACCCTGTGCTCCTCACTGAAGCGCCATTGAATCCAAGGAGAAACAGGGAAAAAGCTGCAGAGATATTTTTTGAGACATATAACGTCCCTGCTCTCTATATCTCTTTGCAAGCCGTATTGAGTTTGTAAGTTCTTCCAAGCCTAAGTGCATCATGTGTGACCCTCATTGGTCCTTTTTTTCTTACGCTGATAACCTGCAAATCGCTTTTACAGGTATGCGTCAGGCAGAACCACAGGGGCAGTTTTGGACAGCGGTGACGGGGTCACACACGCTGTGCCCATCTATGAGGGCTTTGCTATGCCTAATGCCATACAAAGGATAGATATTGCTGGAAGGTTAGTAGTCTTATGCATTTCAACAACTCGTGTGCTTGCAACACATAACAAGATTGTGAAATATATTCCTTTGAAGTAATTATTTCCTTCCCCTTGTCATTTTAAAGGGATGTGACAGAATATATGCAGCTGCTGTTGCGACGGGGAGGGTATAACTTTCACACAAGCTCTGAAAAAGAGATCGTGCGCCAGATAAAAGAAAGCGTTTGCTATGTTGCATTCGATCCCCAAAAAGAAGAGGATCTGATAGAATCAGAAAAGGCCAACAAGCCAGTCAAAGTGCAATATAAGTTGCCTGACGGCAATACCATTGAGGTTGTTTATCCCCTCTCAAAGCTACTTTTTTCTTACCATTTTGGTTTCTTGGGTTTTATTGTGGTGATATGCAGCACATGATGCCAAAATATTTAACGCTATTCATATCATCATCTGTGATGATTTCCATTTTGTAACTGAGATCAAGCTGCAACACCCGATTTTTTTTTAAATGACTACTTTTTGGAGAGCATCTCTGATCCCTTTTTCCTTTCCTTGTTTTATTTCTTTTTTCATGTTCAAACAGGTGGGAGCGGAGCGTTTCAGAGCACCAGAGGTTCTCTACAACCCAGATCTCATTGGCGAAGAATACCCAGGCATACATGAAACTCTTGTCAACTCTATTCAAAAAGTTGATGTTGACCTGCGACCGGTAATGGCTAACTTCCTGGTGTACTTCTCCTCTACGTTAACATATTGACAATCTCTGTCTCTTGTTTTGTTTTGTTTTATGTATGCAGGTTCTTTACTCTAATATTGTACTCTCTGGCGGTTCTACAATGTTTCCTGGTGAGTTGGCCAAAAGTGGGAGCAAGCAGAAACGTGTTTTGTGTGATTTTTTTTGAGGAGGGAGGAAGGCACTCATTCTCGCCTGGTTGACCTTTCTAATATATATATACATATATATCTGTTGTGCAGGTTTTGGGGATCGTTTGCTGGACGAGGTGAAGAGCTTGGCGCCTCCGTCTGTCAAGATTAAGATCTCGGCGCCGCCAGAGCGCATTTATTCAACTTGGATTGGCGGCTCGATCTTGGCGTCGCTGGCCACCTTCAAAACGATGTGCATATCCTCACACGAGTGGGAGGAAGATGGCGTTGCTGCAGTGCACCGCAAGACGTTTGCCTGAACAAGATGACGGCTGGTAATCCATCTGATTG
>CDFI01104900.1:0-10668 GCA_000826405.1 Acanthamoeba divionensis | reverse complement strand
GAGCTTGAAGAGTACTGTGCGATGATCAACGAGATACATCTCATCATGAGAGAACATGATGAATAAAGAAGAAGAAGAAGAACTAAAAAACAAAAAGGGAGGGGGCACATTTTTTACACAAGCTTGTGTACAAAATCATGCTTCATTTGGGATGAAAACATATGTGAAAAGCATATACTTGAATGCAAGTACACCAAATATAAAAAACCCCAAATGTCACATCTCCTGGTGCTTTGATCTTGATAACAGAGAGAATAAAAAAGCAAGAGAAGGCTAAATAAAAAGATATAAAATCTTAGAGTTTATGTCTGTTAAAAGCTAAAGCTAGTTTAAAGGCTTTTATAACATAATGATGTTTAACTTACCCAGTAGTTAGTTAGTAATAGCGTTGCACATTGCTACATGTGTGGCCTCCTATCCAAGTCTATCTGTCTGTTTTCTCTTCCTACTGCTTGTTCTTACAGGCCCCTCATTCTGTCACAGCAGCAAAGAGCAGAACAAAAATAACCCATAAAAAAAATAAAAGAAGAGAAAAAGAAGAGATGAAATGATGTTAGGTTAGTCTCAACTCATTGCAAAAGATGCTTTAGGCAAAATGAAAAAAAAAATTCTCCAATTGGATCCACCTGTTGCTTCTGATGGGTATCAGCTGGAAGCTCCTGGCTTGCATGAGCTGGTGGCTGTTGACTGGTACAACCAGGCGTATCTCCACTGGCACGAGCTGGCAATTGTAGAATAGCACCAGCCCAAGTAATAGTAGTTGTAATTTTAAAGTTTTCCACAATGGCATTGTGGATGCTGTCTCCTGTCCCTCTGTTCAAAGCATCAAAACTTTCTTCCAAAGTATTAAAACGTTCATCCAAAGTATTAAAATGTTCATCCAAAGTATTAAAGCGTCCATCCAAAGTATTAAAGTGTCCATCCAAAGTATTAAAGCGTTCATCCAAAGCATTAAAGCGTTCATCCAAGCTTCTCATTATGTTGGTGACCCAGAGTGGTTGGTGGCACTTGTCCACAAGATCGACCATGGTAGAGGACATGGTGTTTGCTGCTTTTTCCTTGGCCATGTCCAAGAAACTGGTCCTTTGTTGTTCATTCAGCGCGTGACAACGGGCGCGACCAGCTTTGGCGTGTTCACCTCTGATAGGTTGTGGCACTTGAATAAAAAAATAGTAGTAAGAGGGCAGAGAGGGCAGAGAGAGCATGCCTGGGCCTGTTTTTATGTAAAAGAGCATGTGAACGCCGGTTTGGTGTTGCGCCATCACACTGGACGGGTGCTGGGTCACTTAAGCATCATTGAATTCTGTAACACTTTCTACACCTATCATATCAAGCACGATTAGTTAACACTTGCATCACGAAGAGATTAAGACAGGGGAGAGGGGTTAAACATATCATCAAGAATGTAGGTGATGTAGTGGCTGTTCACTGTGTCTCTAGAGTATTCTTCTTAAAAACTAGATTATTTTGTGTTGTTTACATGATGTGGAAAGTATGTCATCTAAATTTGTGCAGGTACTATTCAGTAATAAGGACACATGTAGCTGTCCAAGTGCTGGGCTGCTTGAGCAGCATCCAGCAAGCCTATATAAATAAATAATTATTGAGGTGAATCCCTCCTCATATCATCTACTTATATCTTTTTGTGTTTGTCTTTTTAGGCTTGACTAATCAATAAAAGTTTTGTTATGCTTTATTTAGGTGACTTTGCCATCTTCACAAGCACATTTTTTCAGATCATCTTTTTTGTAGTTGCTTGATTCAATCTTCAGCCATTAGTGCTGCTTGTGCAAAACTGAGACTGTTCAAGAAAAGTCAATCTCAGATGCACAACCTTGTTCTCATCCACCAGTTCATTTAGTATAGCCAAGGCATCTGTCAGCAGATGGTTGGTTGAAGATGCTAGCTGAAGCACTGAATAAAACAAATAAAAATAAAAAATAAAAAATAAAAAACTTCTTGTGGCATTTTCGCGCCTTTTTGGGAGGATTGCCTTCAGAAATATTAATGTAATTTTTTGAACAATCACAAACACATCTTTCTCTCTTGCTTTGGCTGGGAATGTGTGGTAGTATTCAGGCAGTGTTCCTAGAGTTTGAATGCCAAATGGGACCACCTCAGGTCCTGCAAGATAAAAGTTGTCCAGGCTGCAGCCAAAAAGAAAAAAGAAAAAGATTGAGTGAAGATCCTTCCATCCTGGATTCACTGAGAAAAGAAAGATGTTGGGCAAGATTACCCTTGCTGGCTTCAAAATCGAGTCCCAAGTGGGTGAAGGCAGAAGGACACTTGTCTACAGGGCAAAGAGACTTGAAGATGACAAGTCTGTCATCCTCAAGCTGCCAAAGCTGGCCGACCACTACATGAAACGACACCGTACAATGAACATCTTTCAGAAGGAGGCCAAGATTGCTCGTGCTCTTTCCTCTGTGCATGGCCTTCTTCAACTTGAAGACCTCATCAGTGGAGATTTTTGTGATGTTCTCGTGTTGGAGGATTTTGGAGGATTGAGCCTGCAGGACTACCTCACGAAATACAAAGCAGATCACAAACTGGGGCTCGATGAGTTTTTTCAAGTGGCACTACAAGTGGTTGACACTCTTGCAGAGCTCCACAAAAATCATATCATCCACATGGATATTAAAACTGGTATCGTTTCCATTTTCAATTAATTTTAACCTGCAGTTGTAATCTCATTTTTTCTCTCTCTCTTTTTGTGATCCAATAATATCAGCCAATTTGTTGATAAATCCAGAGACCAAGGAAGTGAAGGTGGGAGATCTTGGTTTGAGCATCGTCTACCATCATGGCGACCTCTCAAGCGGGCCCAGCCCTAGCGGTTCCTCCTTCTCCCCCTTCCCCCCTAATCGGAGGCCGAGTGATTCGCCAACAGAGAAAAAATATGCATCTCTGAAAGAGGAAAAGGGTTATTCTGCCCCTAAATGGTTGTTACATGGTTAGCAAACCCAGCTGCACATGTTATGAGCGCAACACGTTTGGCAAAGACCATTTGCATATTCTATCTCGCCTCTTCACCTTCCCTCGTCTCTTCTTCTGCTTTGTTGTGTTCAGCTGTACCTGCTTTCCACACAGACACCTACTCGCAGTGTGTTGCACATTCATGCATGGTACACTGACTTTAATTTCTTTGTTCAATCACTGCAGGAACTGAGTTGGCCCACAGCAGCAATAGTAGCAAAGGCAGCGGCAGCTCAAGCGGCAGAACATACTCTAGTGACGATACAAGGGGTTTTGTGGGCTGTGGCACTGCACTCTATATGTCTCCTGAGCAGACAGGCAGAACCGAAATCACCATCGATTTCAGGACAGACTTGTACAGCTTTGGGATTGTATGTTATGAGCTGCTGACGGGAGCCACACCTTTTGCAGACTGTGCAGCATCCTTCACGGATATTGTGCACGCCCATCTGGGAAGGTAGGTGTATCCAACAGCGAGACTTAAATATAGGTCATTGAAGACACATATTGTGTTGTTAATATGTTGTGTGTAAATAGGACACCGCCTTCTCTGCACGAGGTAGATAGCAATATACCAAAAGTTTTGTCAGCGATTATAGATAAGCTCCTCGCAAAGCAACCGGCTGACCGCTACCAAAGCGCTCTTGGACTAAAATACGATTTGGCACAATGTGCCCGCCTTTATCGAGAAGGTAAGCACTCTGGCCTGCCACTATCTCTCTCAACCTTTATAGACTCGCTAACACCTTGACACGCACCGAAGGGAACGTACAAGCATTGCGTCAATTTAAAATTGCTCAGAGAGATATCAGTGATATTTTCACCCTGCCATACAAGCTCTATGGGCGTGGGAATGAGACCAAACAAATCATACAGGCTGTTAAACGTGCCATTTATGACAGAAGTAGAAAGGAGGTTATATTTGTAACAGGAGAATCTGGTAAGCTTGAACTTCTTTCATGGCCAAAAGCTTGGGTGAGGAAATGATTGATTTACTCACAGTACCAACCATTACAGGTTCTGGAAAGACTGCATTGGTGAAGCATGTAATTGAGACTGCTCTCAAAGGTCTAGTTAAATATATAGCTGGCAAGTTCGATAAGAAGGGTAGTGCCTATCCACTCAGTGCCATTGTTGAGGCTCTGCGGCCCTTGGTACGTTTGTTGAACGAACTAAATTACAATATGAAAAGCAGAAAAGATAGAGAAAAACATACTGTTATTTAGCTATTTCCGAGTAATTTGATCAACAGTCTTTTGTACCTCAGGTACATACAATGTTGTCGGAGCACGATCTCGAGCGTAGTAAAGAGTTACTTCTCTCACAACTTGGCATAAATGGGCAAGTGGTAAAAACTTTCTGTACCCATATTACTTTCTTTTCTGAATTACTGAGGCTCCATGAACATGCTAGATTATAGATATTCTGCCTGAAATAGAGCTGGTGCTAGGAAGGCCGCCCGATATTCCAACACTGCCACCGGCAGAAACCCAGGCGCGATTCAATAGTGTTTTCATAGACTTTATTGAAGCTTTTTGCGACGATAAGGAACCTCTTCTTATATTCATGGATGACGTGCAGTGGGCAGATGCTGGATCTCTTGCCATTGTGGAACAACTAGCGACAATATCTGACCTCAACATGATATTTGTTATAGGGTGCCGCGGCACTTCAGCCACCCACCCGGCTTTATTACAAAAGCTGATAGATAGGTTTAAGACTCAAGAAAAGACTGAGAGAATGGGCCTTACTGTGGTGGAGCTGGGGCCTCTTCCTTTGCCAGCGCTGACAGAGATGATTGCAGACATAACCAGGAGAGACACAGCCGAATGCGTATCTCTGGCGAAGCTTGTGCACATCAAGACTGGTATAAGCTTCTACAGTAATCACACTGAACAAAAATAACAAGGAGTTCTCTTTAACCATAGGTTCAAATGTCTTCTTTGTAAGGGAATTTCTAAAACGTCTTTATTTGAAGAAGTTGCTGGTACGAAGATTATGAGAGGACTTCTAGTACAAGTGATATTTATCAATCAAGAATCCTTTCATGCCAACAGTTCCTCTCTCTGCAGGTCTTTGATTATGATAGGCAGATATGGAAATGGCATTATTCCACCATTAAAGAAATATCTTTGGAGTCAAACGTTGCCATCTTATTGAGCGCCAGTATATCCAACCTCTCGTTAGAAACGCAACACCTGCTGCAGCTTGCAGCTTGTTTGGGTCTCCACTTTACTAGCCAGATGCTTGCTCTACTTTCAAACAAGACACAATTTGAGATTGAGGGCCTACTTTGGGAGCCTCTTAAGGAAGGTAAGCTTGTCTAAACTAATCGCTAATCTTCTCACTCGTGTTCTAATCGTTCTTTTTCCTTTATTGTTTTAGGGATGATTGTATATAATAACCAATATCCGGACGAGGGTGGCTTTCTGTATTCCTTTGGGCACGACCAAATACTACACGCAGCGTACAAGATGATTCCTGAAGAGCAGGCCAAATGGATGCATCTTCAGATAGGATTCATGATATGGAAATACTATTGGCAGTTGCTGCACATGCCGGAGCATAAGCCGATGAAGGAGGCAATGCTAAATGACGGGCGTTTCTCAAGCAAGTTTGAAGACCTGGGCGATCTATTATTTGATGTTGTCAACCACCTTAACAAGGGCAAAGAGCTCATAGAGGCTCAAGAGGAGATCGATCTAGCAATAGCTTTAAATGTAGAGGCAGGCAAGAGAGCCCTTTCTTCCAATGCTCACCAAATGAGTTTGAATTATTATACGACAGCCATCAGTTTGCTTCCAAGCGATGCATGGCAGACTGATTATAGAAAGGTATTTGATATTCATATGGACCTGATCAAGTGCATCTTTTTGGAAAGGAATGTTACCATGGCGGAAGAGGTGTTGGTCAGAGTGCTTCAAAATGTCGAAATGTATTGCCCAGACGCAGATCAGCCAGAAATGAGAAACATTAAGTTACAAGACAAGGCAAAGGTCTATAATTGGTATATTTCAGTTTATCTGACCCACCAACGTTACGAAGAAGGGCTCGAGTGGGGTCTCAAATGTATGCAGATGCTTGGCATGAAAATCCCACGCAAACCTTCTTCGCAGTTGAGAAAGAAAGCCTTCATTGAGCTAAGCGAAAGCGTGAGGAGGAGAGGATGTGAGCATAATTTGCTGAGTTTGTTAGACAAGTTGAAACCTATTGCCGACTACGATATCAACAAGGACAAGATTTGTACGCTGAGTAAGATGGTCCTTCTTTCTTTTCTCATGGTGTCTCCCTTGTACCAGTATCTGGCACTCAAGGCCATGGCTTTGGCAGTGGATCATGGCTACACCGAGGCTACAGCTACTGCACTTCTCTATGCTCCCTGGGTCATTGGCCATTGCTACGGTAAATTTGACCTTGCTTACCAGTATGCCACTCTTGGCCTCCAGATGGTACGCTTTACTTCTCATCGCATTCAATCGGACCTATTGCATAATTACACCTTAATGGCTTTAGGTTGATAAGTTTAATCTTCGAATCGTCAGAGGCCAAGTTCTTAATGAGGTAAGTGCTATACATAATCTTAATACATTATGATTCAGCAATGATAATTCTCATATTCGTCCCATACAAAAACAATTAGTATGGAGCTTTCCAGCATTGGTGGAGAAACCATCCAGCGACATGCTTACATATATTGAGGCAAGCCCACAAGGCAGCAGTTGAGGTATGTAGACGGGAAGCACGTAGTTTAGAATTATCTATTTCTTTTTATAACGAAGAAAAACAAATCTTCTCAATAGGTTGGGGATTTGCTGTATGCCTGCCATTCAGGATATCATTACATGTCCACTTTGTTCTTCATTGGGACACCGCTTGATGTGATGATGCGCAAGAGCTATGCCTATATACAGTATGTCAAGAAAGTTGGCCTCAAGGATATACTCACAATGATGACCAACTATCAGAGATTCGCGCGAGCACTTCAAGGTAAGAGTTTGTTGCATAGTATATGAGGAACATCAATACCATTGTAGTAAGTCATGTAGGGAGGTGGTTCAAGGCCTAATCAGTATCTCACAGGCAAAGGTGAAGCCGATGAATCTAATTATGCTCAAGAAATAGAGAAATGTACCTCAGTAATGGCGCGTTGCCACTACTTCATAATCAAGACCATCAGCAATTTTATGCAGCGCCGATTCCTCCAGGCCCTGGGTTCGGCAAAGCGAGCGACTAAATTACTGAGGTCCATGTCGGGCTTCAAGGAGGTGGGAGATTTCTACTACTACCATTGCCTGTCGGCCTACTGTTGCTGGTGCTCAGAAGGCAACAAGGGGAAGAAGGACAAGTACCATGCATTGCTGGACGCAAGCAGAGCTAAATTAGGCAAATGGGTAAGTAACGCTTTCCCTAAACCTATTACACCTCTTTAAGCGGCTAGAATGTTAACAATTTAATCATTATCGCTTCTTAAGATATTCAAAATAATAACAGTTCCTCTAATTTTCTGGCGCCCCTTTACCCCTTTGAATCGCCACAGGTGAGATGCTCAAGATATTGTTTTGAGCATAAATGGGTTTTAGTCGACGCAACAAAGGCACAACTCAATGGAGAAGGGGATGTGGCAATGCGCAAATTTAAAGAAGCCATTAAGCTTGCAGCTGAACGTGGGTACATACAGGACGAAGCAATAGCGAGAGAACTGAAAGGTAATTATCAGTTACTGGACATCTCAGCTCGCCAGACTGTTTTTTCAATTCTCTCCTTCTTTCAATTCTTTTCTTTTCTTCAAGGAAAATGTCATATTGAAAGAAAGAAGCAGTTGATGGCTCAAGCCAGTTACAGGTTTCTCAAATGGGGAGCTGCTTTGAAGGTCAGGCAATTAGATATAGAACTATGTAATCTAGTGGCGGTAATACTCCTACTACTAGTCTTACATACGATGAAATGCTTGAAAACGTTTAATTACTCACTGTCTGATATAACTTGTAGGATTCCGGCAATGTGAAGGAGCAATCCGCAGTGCAATCTACCTCTCCAAAGAGTTCTCCTTCTGTTTCAACTGATCTGCCGTTGAGTACTTCGGGTAACGTGGACATCGAAACACTGATGAAAGTATCCCACGAGCTCTCCGAGGAAATGGATATGACGCTATTACTTGAGAAGTCAATGAAAGCTCTGATGGAGAATGCAGGTGCAGAAAGAAGTTACCTCCTACTGGAAGAGGAGAACGGTGAATGTCGTGCAGTATCCAGAGGCTCCAGCGACCAGATGAAAGGTACAAATCCATCCAAAAACAAATCTATACTTGTAAACTCTTGTTAAATGGCACTCTCAGTCACAAGTATATACTGATGTTTATTTTCAACATTCTCGTTCTGCTCTTTCTCTCTTTATTTGTGCCTTAAAAGGAAATCTGATAGTGATTGCTGAGAGTTGTGCTGATTACACACGAGTACTTGAGCCCAAGCAGCTGTGGGAATGTAAGGAGCTCATGGCTACATCTTTAGTCTCCTACTGCTGGCGGACCAACGATATCATTGTGTTAGACAATGCATCTCGCATCAACCCCTTTAGTTCTGACACGTTCATCAGTACAAATAGGCCCCTCTCCATCCTGTGCATACCGATAATACATAGAGGAAGGGCTTTAGGAGTGCTCTATGCCGAGAACAACTTGATTGAGGGCATATTCACTTCTGCCCGTGTAGAAATATTAAGCTATCTGTCGTCTCAGATAGCAATATCGCTGCAGAACGCACGGATGCTACGAAATATGCATAAGTATACATTAGAACTGGCAGAAAAAAATGAAGGTAACCTTTGCTCTCTTTCACACAAACCACAGCCTTATGCTAACTAACTAATTAATTTTATTAAATTGAACATAAAAGCACTTAGAGAATTGAACATTCTGAAGGACCGCTTTCTTGCAACAACGAGTCATGAGCTTCGTACGCCGCTTAACGGGGTCATCGGCATGGCGTCCCTTCTGGCAGAGACAGAACTGAACAAAGTACAAGTCGAGTATGTTCAGGGAATACAGCAGTCGGGGGAGAGCCTCCTGCACAGAGTGAACGATATACTGGATATCTGCAAGATGAGAGCCAACAAGTTCACTCTCGATATACGGGAGTTTGATGTATTGGAAAACATTGAAAGGGTCCTCGACATGGTATGCCCAAATCCTCTCTTTCCACTCCGCCAAGCCCAAAAAAATTTTAGTACTGAAGCGAATTAATTGCTGATGATGGGATAAATATATTCATCTGTACAGATTTCTTATGATGCCGCCACGAAGAACTTAGAGCTGGGGTACTCGGTCCAGACGAAGGGCCTGCCCCGGTTAGTGTATGGCGATGGCGAACGACTGACTCAAGTGCTGATCAATGTCCTCTCGAATGCAATCAAATTTACGAACCAAGGAAGTGTCTTACTGCTGTTGAGCCACAAACTTCTGCCCCATGAGTGCAACCCCTTTTGTACGCATGCATCTGTAGACAAGGATAGGGACTTTATACCTGTTAAGAGGCCACCAGAGAAGGGAAGGTCAATCGTACGATTGTCACCGAGGGCAGAGACAGCAGCGAAGCATGGACAGGTGGAGTTCCTGTTCGAGGTGAGAGACACTGGGATCGGCATACCGAAGGAACAGACAAACAAGCTGTTCACAATGTTCAGCCAGCTCGACAGCTCTGATTCAAGAGAACAAGGCGGCAGCGGCATTGGACTGTACCTCTGCAAAGAAATACTGCACATGATGGGTGGCGAGATATGGGTTCAGAGCGATGGCCATTCAGGATCAACCTTCTTTTTCAGCGTGCCTCTGAGAGTCAAACCACCCGCAACTGCCAACGTACAGGAAGGCCAAACGGGCGACGAAGTCCTCGTTGACGGCCAGGGGACAGCAGTTGTTGATGCATTGGAATCCATTCAGAGATATGTGGTCTACATCTGGAATCCAATGGCGATGGAAGTGATTGTGCGCAACTTGCGAACTGTATGCGGTAAGGATAAGGTCAAAGTGGTCAGCTCTGGAGAGCAGCTGCTACAGCTATTACAAGTGGAAGAGAACCAGAGGCCAGCCAAAAAGGAGAGGAGAAGCACAGGCGAAGAAGATTTACGTTCAGGGCGCACTGTAGTCATCGTGGATTTCAATTTTCTAAGCGAAGCACTGCAAGATGCCACATCGCGGCTGCATCCCGGACTAACAGTCATCGCGTTCACGTATCCCCTGCACTGGCAGAGAGTTCCACACAGGGAACACATTGTGCCGCTGTACAAGCCCCTCAAGAACACCAAAGTCTTGCAGATGCTGGCCGAGCTTGTCACCTCCCAGAGGGATCATCTCACAGCAAAGGATCGACTATCACGACAGCAAGCGCCTCAACCCACGGATCCAGGAACAGGCCAATCACTGCCAGCTACTATGGAAACAGCTGCAGTACCATCAGGCCCGCCACCAAGTGAAGCGCCCGAGGCGATCGTCGAGCACACAGAGACGAAGGTCTTGGTCGTAGAGGACAATCCGCTGAACATGAAGGTCTTGTGCCGCATGCTTGACTCTGCGCGCGTTAAGTATGACGCTGTGGTCAACGGCAAAGAGGCCGTAGCTGCTGTAGCCGCTCACCGCTATGAGTCTGTACTGATGGACGTGCAAGTACGTTTCCTTAAACACCATTTACATTTACATTT